>OZ021697.1:23796518-24031827 GCA_963978495.1 Athalia circularis | reverse complement strand
GTTTGAAATCGCTATAATCCAAAGGGCCAGACCTGTCGAATTTGGACGATTTTGGAGTCGAAAAAAAAGTTTTACCGAAATGATTCGTGGGACACTATTTTTACGTGTTTTGACGTGAGGGACGCGAATTCATTAAGCAATTTGAGCTACGACCGAATCCTCTTGAAATATCTTCATTTTTTCACTTTTTACAGCAAAAAATCGAGGATAACTCGAATATTTTCGTAGATAGATCGATTCAACTTGCAGAATCGTGTTCCTGGGGTCAAAACACTTCGGAAAAGTGTCCTACGAACGATTTCGGAAATCCATCATTTTTGGGTGAGAAATCGCGATGATATAAAGGGCCAGACCTGTCGAATTTGGACGATTTTGGAGTCGAAAAAAAAGTTCTACCGAAATAATTCGTAGGACACTTTTTTCACGTGTTTTGACGTGGAGAACACGAATTTATTAGGCAAATTGAGCTACGAATGAATCCTCTTGAAATATCTTCATTTCTTCACTTTTTAGAGCAAAAAATCAAGGATAACTCGGATATTTTCATGGATAGATCAATTCAGCTCGCAGAATCGTGTTCCTGGGGTCGAAACACTCCAGAAAAGTGTCCGACGAACGATTCCGAAAATCCATCATTTTTGGGTTGGAAATCGCGATAATCCAAAAGGCCAGACCTGTCGAACTTTGACGATTTTGGAGTAAAGAACAAAGTTTTGACGAAATAATTCGTAGAACACTTTTTTCACGTGTTTTGACGTGAGGAACACGAATCCATTGAGCAAATGAGGCTACGAATAAATTCTAATGGAATATCTTCACTTTTTCACTTTTTACAGCAAAAATCATGAATAACTCGAATATTTCCATAGATAGATCAATTCAGCTTGCAGAATCGTGTTCCTGGGGTCGAAACACTTCAGAAAAGTGTCCTACGAACGATTTCGAGAATCCATCATTTTTGGGTTGGAAATCGCGATAATCCAAAAGGCCAGACCTGTCGAATTTTGACGATTTTGTAGTCGAAAAAAAAGTTTTCCCGAAATATTTCGTGGGAAGCTATTTTTACGTGTTTTGACGTGAGGGACGCGAATCCATTAAGCAATTTGAGCTACGAATGAATCCTCTTGGAATATCTTCATTTTTTCACTTTTCACAGCGAAAAATCGAGGATAACTCGAATATTTTCATAGATAGATCAGTTAAGCTTGCAGAATCGTGTTCCTGGGGTCAAAACACTCCAGAAAAGTGTCCTACGAACGATTTCGAAAATCCATCATTTTACGGTGAGAAATCGCGATAATCCAAACGGCCGGACCAGTCAAATTTGTACGATTTTGAAGTCGAAAAAATAGTTCCACCAAAATAATTCGTAGGACACTCTTTTCACGTGTTTTGACGTCAGGAATACGAATCTATTGAGCAAATCAGGCTACGAATAAATTGCGATGAAATATCTCACCTTTTTCACTCTTTACAGCGAAAAATCAAGGATAACTCGAATATTTTCATAGATAGATCAATTCAGCTTGCAGAATCGTGTTCCTGGGGTCAAAACACTCCAGAAAAGTGTTCTACGAACGATTTTGAGAATCCATCATGTTTAGGTGAAAAAACGCGATAATTTAAAGGGCCAGACCTGTCGAATTTGAACGATTTTGAAGTCGAAAAAAAAGTTTTACCGAAATAATTCGTGGGACACTATTTTTACGTGTTTTGACGTGAGGGACGCGAATCCCCTAAGCAATTTGAGCTCCGACCGAATCCTCTCGAAATATCTTCATTTTTTCACTTTTCACATCGAAAAATCGAGGATAACTCAAATATTTTCATAGATAGATCAAATTAGCTTGCAGAATCGTGTTTCTGGGGTCAAAACACTTCAGAAAAGTGTCCTCCGAACGATTTCGAAAATCCATCATTTTTGGGTTTGAAATCGCTATAATCCAAAGGGCCAGACCTGTCGAATTTGGACGATTTCGGAGTCAAAAAAAAAGTTTTACCGAAATAATTCGTAGAACTCTTTTTTCACGTGTTTTGACGTGAGGAACACGAATCTATCATGCAAATTAGGCTACGAATGAATTCTAATGGAATATCTTCACTTTTTCACTTTTTACAGCGAAAAATCAAGGATAACTCGAATATCTTCATAGATAGATCGATTCAGCTTGCAGAATCGTGTTCCTGGGGTCGAAACACTTCAGAAAAGTGTCCTACGAACGATTCCGAAAATCTATCATTTTTCGGTTGGAAATCGCGATAATCCAAAAGGCCAGACCTGTCGAATTTTGACGATTTTAGAGTTAAAAACAAAGTTTTGACGAAATAATTCGTAGAACACTTTTTTCACGTGTTTTGACGTGAGGAACACGAATCTATTGAGCAAATGAGGCTACGAATAAATTCTAATGGAATATCTTCACTTTTTCACTTTTTACGGCAAAAATCATGAATAACTCGAATATTTCCATAGATAGATCAATTCAGCTTGCAGAATCGTGTTCCTGGGGTCGAAACACTTCAGAAAAGTGTCCTACGAACGATTTCGAGAATCCATCATTTTTGGGTTGGAAATCGCGATAATCCAGAGGGCCAGACCTGTCGAATTTTGACGATTTTGGAGTCGAAAAAAAAGTTTTTCCGAAATATTTCGTGGGACACTATTTTCACGTGTTTTGACGTGAGGGACGCAAATCCATTAAGCAATTTGAGCTCCGACCGAATCCTCTTGAAATATCTTCATTTTTTCACTGTTTACATCGAAAAATCGAGGATAACTCAAATATTTTCATAGATAAATCGATTCAGCTTGCAGAATCGTGTTCCTGGGGTCGAAACACTTTAGGAAAGTGTTCTTCAAACGATTCTGAAAATCCATCATTTTCGGGTTAGAAATCGCGATAATTTAAAGGGGCAGCCTTGTCAAATTTGTACGATTTTGGAGTCGAAAAAAAAGTTCCACCGAAATAATTCGTAGGACACTTTTTTCACGTGTTTTGACGTGGAGAACACGAATTCATTAGGCAAATTGAGCTACGAATAAATCCTCTTGAAATATCTTCATTTCTTCACTTTTTAGAGAAAAGAATCAAGGATAACTCGGATATTTTCATAGATAGATCAATTCAGCTCGCAGAATCGTGTTCCTGGGGTCGAAACACTTCAGAAAAGTGTCCTACGAACGATTTCGAAAATCCATCATTTTTGGGTTGGAAATCGCGATAATTCCTTTCGAATTTTGACGATTTTCGAGTAAAAAAAAAGTTTTACCGAAATAATTCCTAGAACACTTTTTTCACGTGTTTTGACGTGAGGAATACGAATCTATTGAGCAAATTAGGCTACGAATAAATTCCAATGGAATATCTTCACTTTTTCACTTTTTACAGCGAAAATCATAGATAACTCGAATATCTTCATAGATAGATCGATTCAGCTTGCAGAATCGTGTTCCTGGGGTCAATACACTTCAGAAAAGTGTCCTACGAACGATTTCGAGGATCTATCATTCTTGGGTGAGAAATCGCGAAAATCCAAAGGGCCCAGACCTGTCGAATTTGGACGATTTCAGAGTCGAAAGAGAAGTTTCACCAGAATAATTTGTAAGGACACTTTTTTTTACGTGTTTTGACGCAAAGAATACGAATCCATCAAGCAATTCGAGCTACGAATGAATCCTCTCAAAAAATCTCATTTTTTCACTTTTTACATCGAAAAATCGAGGATAACTCAAATATTTTTATAGATACATCGAATTAGCTTGCAGAATCGGGTTTCTGGGGTCAAAACACTTCAGAAAAGTGTCCTCCGAACGATTTCGAGAATCCATCATCTTTGGGTAAGAAATCGCGATAATTTGAAGCGCCAGACCTGTAAAATTTGTACGATTTTGGAGTCAGAAAAAAAGTATTACCAAAATAATTCGTAGGACACTTTTTTTACGTGTTTGACGTAAGAAAAGCGAATCCATTAGGCAAATTGAGCTACGAATGAATCCTCTTGGAATATCTTCATTTCTTCACTTTTTACAGCGAAAAATCGAGGATAACTCGAAAATTTTCATAGATAGATCAATTCAGCTTGCAGAATCGTGTTCCTAGGGTCGAAACACTTCAGAAAAATTTCCTACGAACGATTTCGAAAATCCATCATTTTTGGGTTGGAAATCGCGATAATCCAAAGGGACACACCTGTCGAATTTGGACGATTTCGGACTCGAAAGAAAAGTATTACCAAAATAATTCGTTAGACACTTTTTTTCACGTGTTTTGACGTGAGGAATACGAATCTATTGAGCAAATTAGGCTACGAATAAATTCCAATGGAATATCTTCATTTTTTCACTTTTTACAGCGAAAATCATGGATAACTCGAATATCTTCATGGATAGATCGATTCAGCTCGCAGAATCGTGTTTTTGGGGTCAAAACACTTCAGAAAAGTGTCCTACGAACGATTTCGAGGATTCATAATTTTTGGGTGAAAAATCGCGATAATCCAAACGGCCAGACCTGTCAAATTTGAACGATTTTCAAGTCGAAAAAAAAGTTTTACCGAAATATCTTGTGAAACACTTTTTCCACGTGTTTTGACGTGAGGAATACGAATCTATTGAGCAAATCAGGCTACGAATAAATTCCAATGGAATATCTTTACTTTTTCACTTTTTACAGCGAAAATCATAGATAACTCGAATATCTTCATCGATAGATCGATTCAGCTTGCAGAATCGTGTTCCTGGGGTCAAAACACTTCAGAAAAGTGTCCTACGAACGATTTCGAGGATCCATAATTTTTGGGTGAAAAAATCGCGATAATCCAAAGGGCCAGACCTGTCGAATTTGAACGATTTTGAAGTCGAAAAAAAAGTTTTACCGAAATGATTCGTGGGACACTATTTCAACGTGTTTTGACGTGAGGGACACGAATTCATTAAGCAATTTGAGACACGACCGGATCCTCTTGAAATATCTTCATTTTTTCACTTTTTACAGCAAAAAATCGAGGATAACTCAAATATTTTCGTAGATAGATCGATTCAGCTTGCAGAATCGTGTTCCTAGGGTCAGAACACTCCAGAAAAGTGTCCTACGAACGATTTCGAAAATCAATCATTTTTGGGTTGGAAATCGCGATAATCCAGAAGGCCAGACCTGTCAAATTTGAACGATTCTGGAGTCGAAAAAAACAGTTCTACCGAAATAATTCGTGAAAAACTTTTTTCACGTGTTTTGATGTGAGGGACACGAATTCATTAGGCAATTTGAGCTACGACCGAATCCTCTTGGAATATCTTCATTTTTTCACTTTTTACAGCAAAAAATCGAGGATAACTCAAATATTTTCGTAGATAGATCGATTCAACTTGCAGAATCGTGTTTCTGGGGTCAAAACACTTCGGAAAAGTGTCCTACGAACGATTTCGGAAATCCATCATTTTTGGGTGAGAAATCGCGATGATATAAAGGGCCAGACCTGTCGAATTTGGACGATTTTGGAGTCGAAAGAAAAGTTCCACCAAAATAATTCGTAGGACACTTTTTTTCACGTGTTTTGACGTGGAGAACACGAATTTATTAGGCAAATTGAGCTACGAATGAATCCTCTTGAAATATCTTCATTTCTTCTCCTTTTTTTGGAGCAAAAAATCAAGGATAACTCGGATATTTTCATAGATAGATCAATTCAGCTCGCAGAATCGTGTTCCTGGGGTCGAAACACTTCAGAAAAGTGTCCTACGAACGATTCCGAAAATCCATCATTTTTGGGTTGAAAATCGCGATAATCCAAGAGGCCAGACCTGTCGAACTTTGACGATTTTGGAGTAAAGAACAAAGTTTCGACGAAATAATTCGTAGAACACTTTTTTCACGTGTTTTGACGTGAGGAATACGAATTTATTGAGCAAATCAGGCTACGAATAAATTGCGATGAAATATCTCACCTTTTTCACTCTTTACAGCGAAAAATCAAGGATAACTCGAATATTTTCATAGATAGACCAATTCAGCTTGCAGAATCGTGTTCCTGGGGTCAAAACACTCCAGAAAAGTGTTCTACGAAACGATTTCGAGAATCCATCATGTTTAGGTGAAAAAAAGCGATAATTAAAAGGGCTGAACCTGTCGAATTTGAACGATTTTGAAGTCGAAAAAAAAGTTTTACCGAAATATTTCGTAGGACACTATTTTCACGTGTTTTGACGTGAGGGACGCGAATCCGTTAAGCAATTTGAGCTCCGACCGAATCCTCTTAAAATATCTTCATTTTTTCACTTTTCACATCGAAAAATCGAGGATAACTTAAATATTTTCATAGATAGATCAATGTAGCTTGCAGAATCGTGTTTCTGGGGTCAAAACACTTCAGAAAAGTGTCCTCCGAACGATTTCGAGAATCCATCATTTTTGGGTTGGAAATCGCGATAATCCAAAAGGCCAGACCTGTCGAATTCCGACGATTTTGGAGTCAAAAACAAAGTTTTACCGAAATGATTCGTAGAACACTTTTTTTACGTATTTTGACGTGAGGAACACGAATCTATTGGGCAAGTTAGGCTACGGATGAGTTCTAATGAAATATCTTCACTTTTTCACTTTTTACGGCGAAAATCATGAATAACTCGAATATTTCCATAGATAGATCAATTCAGCTTGCAGAATGGTGTTCCTGGGGTCAAAACACTTCAGAAAAGTGTCCTACGAACGATTTCGAAAATCCATCAATTTTCGGTGAGAAATCGCGATAATCCAAACGTCCAGACCTGTCAAATTTGTACGATTTGAAGTCGAAAAAATAGTTTCACCAAATTAATTCGTGGGACACTCTTTTCACGTGTTTTGACGTAGAGAACACGAATCCATTAGGCAAATTGAGCTGAGAATGAATCCTCTTGAAATATCTTCATTTCTTCACTCTTTCCAGCGAAAAAATCGAGGATGACTCGAATTTTTTCATGGATAAATCGATTCAGCTTGCAGAATCGTGTTCCTGGGGTCGAAACACTTAAGAAAAGTGTCGCACGAACGATTTCGAGAATCCATCATTTTTGGGTTGGGAATCGCGATAATCCAATGGGCCAGACCTGTCGAATTTTGACGATTTTGAAGTAAAAAAAAAGTTTTACCGAAATAATTCGTAGAACACTTTTTTCACGTGTTTTGACGTACGGAATACGAATCTATTGAGCAAATTAGGGTACGAATAAATTCCGATGGAATATCTTTACTTTTTCACTTTTTACAGCGAAAAATCATGGATAACTCGAATATTTTCATAGATAGATCGATTCAGCTTGCAGAATCGTGTTCCTGGGGTCGAATTACTTCACAAAAGTGTCCTTCGAACGATTTCGAAAATCCATCCCTTTGGGTGAGAAATCGCGATCATCCAAAGGGCCAGACCTGTCAAATTTGTACGATTTTGGAGTCGAAAGAAAAATTTCACCGGAATAATTTGAAGGACACTTCTTTGACGTGTTTTGACGTGAGGAACACGATTCCATTAGGCAAATCGAGCTACGAATGAATCCTCTTGAAATATCTTCATTTTCTCACTTTTCACAGCGAGAAATCAAGGATAACTCGAATATTTTCATAGATAGATCAGTTCAGCTTGCAGAATCGTGTTTCTGGGGTCAAAACACTCAGAAAAGTGTCCTACGGACGATTTCGAGAATCCATCGTTTTTGGGTTCGAAATCGCGATAATCCAAGAGGCCAGACCTGTCGAATTCGGACGATTTTGGAGTCGAAAAAAAAGTATCACCAAAATGATTCGTGGGACACTTTTTTTACGTGTTTTAACGTGAGGAAAGTGAATTCATTGGGCAAATTGAGCTACGAATGAATCCTCTTGGAATATCTTCATTTTTTCACTTTTCACAGCGAAAAATCGAGGATAACTCGAATATTTTCATAGATAGATCAATTCAGCTTGCAGAATCGTGTTCCTGGGGTCAAAACACTCCAGAAAAGTGTCCTACGAACGATTTCAAGAATCCGTCAGTTTAGGGTTGGAAATCGCGATAATCCAAAAGGCCGGACCTGTCGAATTTTGACGATTTTGGAGTCAAAAAAAAAGTTTTGACGAAATACTTCGTAGAACACTTTTTTCACGTGTTTTGACGTAAGAAACACGAATCTATTGAGCAAATGAGGCTACGAATGAATTTCAATGGATTATCTCCACTTTTTCACTTTTTACAGCGAAAATCATGGATAACTCGAATATCTTCATAGATAGATCGATTCAGCTTGCAGAATCGTGTTCCTGGGGTCGAAACACTTCAGAAAAGTGTCCTACGAACGATTCCGAAAATCCATCATTTTTGGGTTGGAAATCGCGTTAATCCAAAAGGCCAGACCTGTCGAATTTTGACGATTTTGGAGTCAAAAAAAAGTTTTACCAGAATAATTCGTGAAACTTTTTTTTCACGTGTTTTGACCCGAGGAACAGGAATCTATTGAGCAAATTAGGCTACGAATGAATTCTAATGGAATATCTTCACTTTTTCACTTTTTACAGCATGAAATCATGAATAACTCGAATATCTTCATAGATAGATCGATTCAGCTTGCAGAATCGTGTTCCTGGGGTCAAAACACTTCAAAAAAGTGTCCTACGAACGATTTCGAGGATCCATAATTTTTGGGTGAAAAATCGCGATAATCCGAAGGCCCAGACCTGTCGGATTTTGACGATTTTGGAGTAAAAAAAAAAGTTTTACCGAAATAATCCGTAAAACGCTTTTTTCACGTGTTTTGACGTGGAGAACACGAATCGATTAGGACAATTGAGCTGAGAATTAATCCTCTTGGAATATCTTCATTCCTCCACTTTTTAGAGCAAAAAATCAAGGATAACTCGGATATTTTCATAGATAGATCAATTCAGCTCGCAGAATCGTGTTCCTGGGGTCGAAACACTTCAGAAAAGTGTCCCTCCGAACGATTTCGAGAATCCATCATTTTTGGGTTTGGAATCGCTATGATCCAAAGGGCCAGACCTGTCGAATTTGGACGATTTTGGAGTCGGAAAAAAAGTATTACCAAAATAATTCGTGGGACACTTTTTTTACGTGTTTTGACGTGAGAAACACGAATCTATGAGGCAAATTAAGCTAAGAATAAATTGCATTGCAATATATTCACTTTTTCACTTTCTACAGCGAAAAATCATGGATAACTCGAATATTTTCATAGATAGATCAATTCAGCTTGCAAAATCGTGTTTCTGGGGTCGAAACACTTTAGAAAAGTGTCTTACGAACGATTTCGAAAATCCATCAACTTTGGGTTGCAAATCGCGATAATCCAAAACGCCAGACCTGTCGAATTTGAACGATTTTGAAGTCGAAAAAAAAGTTTTCCCGAAATGATTCGTGGGACACTATTTTTACGTGTTTTGACGTAAGGGACGCGAATTTATTAAGCAATTTGAGCTCCGACCGAATCCTCTTGAAATATCTTCATTTTTCCACTTTTCACATCGAAAAATCGAGGATAACTTAAATATTTTCATAGATAGATCAATTGAGCTTGCAGAATCGTGTTTCTGGGGTCAAAACACTTCAGAAAAGTGTCCTCCGAACGATTTCGAGAATCCATCATTTTTGGGTTTGAAATCGCTATAATCCAAAGGGCCAGACCTGTCGAATTTGGACGATTTTGGAGTCGAAAAAAAAGTATCACCGAAATGATTCGTGGGACACTTTTTTTACGTGTTTTAACGTGAGAAAAGTGAATTCATTAGGCAAATTGAGCTACGAATGAATACTCTTGGAATATCTTCATTTTTTCACTTTTCACAGCGAAAAATCGAGGATAACTCGAATATTTTCATAGATAGATCAATTCAGCTTGCAGAATCGTGTTCCTGGGGTCAAAACACTCCAGAAAAGTGTCCTACGAACGATTTCGAGAATCCGTCAGTTTAGGGTTGGAAATCGCGATAATCCAAAAGGCCGGACCTGTCGAATTTTGACGATTTTGGAGTCAAAAAAAAAGTTTTGACGAAATACTTCGTAGAACACTTTTTTCACGTGTTTTGACGTAAGGAACACGAATCTATTGAGCAAATGAGGCTACGAATGAATTTCAATGGAATATCTTCACTTTTTCACTTTTTACAGCGAAAATCATGGATAACTCGAATATCTTCATAGATAGATCGATTCAGCTTGCAGAATCGTGTTCCTGGGGTCGAAACACTTCAGAAAAGTGTCCTACGAACGATTCCGAAAATCCATCATTTTTGGGTTGGAAATCGCGTTAATCCAAAAGGCCAGACCTGTCGAATTTTGACGATTTTGGAGTCAAAAAAAAGTTTTACCAGAATAATTCGTAGAACTCTTTTTTCACGTGTTTTGACCCGAAGAACAGAAATCTATTGAGCAAATTAGGCTACGAATGAATTCTAATGGAATATCTTCACTTTTTCACTTTTTACAGCATGAAATTATGAATAACTCGAATATCTTCATAGATAGATCGATTCAGCTTGCAGAATCGTGTTCCTGGGGTCGAAACACTTCAGAAAAGTGTCCTACGAACGATTTCGAAAATCCATCAATTTTCGGTGAGAAATCGCGATAATCCAAACGTCCAGACCTGTCAAATTTGTACGATTTTAAAGTCGAAAAAATAGTTTTACCAAATTAATTCGTGGGACACTCTTTTCACGTGTTTTGACGTAGAGAACACGAATCCATTAGGCAAATTGAGCTGAGAATGAATCCTCTTGAAATATCTTCATTTCTTCACTCTTTCCAGCGAAAAATCGAGGATAACTCGAATTTTTTCATAGATAAATCGATTCAGCTTGCAGAATCGTGTTCCTGGGGTCGAAACATTTAAGAAAAGTGTCGCACGAACGATTTCGAGAATCCATCATTTTTGGGTTGGGAATCGCGATAATCCAAAGGGCCAGACCTGTCGAATTTTGACGATTTTGGAGTAAAAAAAAAAGTTTTACCGAAATAATTCGTAGAACACTTTTCTTACGTGTTTTGACGTGAGGAATACGAATCTATCGAGCAAATTAGGCTACGAATAAATTCCAATGGAATATCTTCACTTTTTCTTTTTTTACAGCGAAAATCATGGATAACTCGAATATCTTCATAGATAGATCGATGCAGCTTGCAGAATCGTGTTCCTGGGGTCAAAACACTTCAAAAAAGTGTCCTACGAACGATTTCGAGGATCCATAATTTTTGGGTGAAAAATCGCGATAATCCAAAGGCCCAGACCTGTCGAATTTTGACGATTTTGGAGTAAAAAAAAAAGTTTTACCGAAATAATTCGTAGAACACTTTTTTCACGTGTTTTGACGTAGAGAACACGAATCCATTAGGCAAATTAGGCTGAGAAGTAATCCTCTTGAAATATCTTCATTTCTTCACTCTTTCCAGCGAAAAATCAAGGAGAACTCGAATATTCTCATAGATAGATCAATTCGGATTGCAGAATCGTGTTCCTGGGGTCAAAACACTTCAGAAAAGTGTCTTACGAACGATTTCGAAAATCCATCAACTTTGGGTTGCAAATCGCGATAATCCAAAAGGCCAGACCTGTCGAATTTGAACGATTTTGAAGTCGAAAAAAAAGTTTTACCGAAATGATTCGTGGGACACTATTTTTACGTGTTTTGACGTGAGGGACGCGAATTTATTGAGCAATTTTAGCTCCGACTGAATCCTCTTGAAATATCTTTATTTTTTCACTTTTTACATTGAAAAATCAAGGATAACTCAAATATTTTTATAGATAGATCAAACTAGCTCGCAGAATCGTGTTTCTGGGGTCAAAACAATGCACAAAAGTGTCCTTCGAACGATTTCGAAAATCCATCATTTTTCGGTGAGAAATCGCGATAATCCAAAGGGCCAGACCTGTCGAATTCGGACGATTTTGGAGTCAAAAAAAAAAGTTTCACTGAAATAATTCGTGGGACACTCTTTTCACGTGTTTTGACGTGAGGAATACGAATCTATTGAGCAAATTAGGGTACGAATGAATTCCGATGGAATATCTTTACTTTTTCACTTTTTACAGCGAAAACTCATGGATAACTCGAATATTTTCATAGATAGATCGATTCAGCTTGCAGAATCGTGTTCCTGGGGTCGAATTACTTCACAAAAGTGTCCTTCGAACGATTTCGAAAATCCATCATTTTTGGGTGAGAAATCGCGATCATCCAAAGGGCCAGACCTGTCAAATTTGTACGATTTCGGAGTCGAAATAAAAATTTCACCGAAATAATTTGTAGGACACTTTTTTGACGTGTTTTGACGTAAGGAACACGATTCCATTAGGCAAATCGAGCTACGAATGAATCCTCTTGAAATATCTTCATTTTCTCACTTTTCACAGCGAGAAATCAAGGATAACTCGAATATTTTCATAGATAGATCAGTTCAGCTTGCAGAATCGTGTTTCTGGGGTCAAAACACTTCAGAAAAGTGTCCTACGGACGATTTCGAGAATCCATCGTTTTTGGGTTCGAAATCGCGATAATCCAAGAGGCCAGACCTGTCGAATTTGGACGATTTTGGAGTCGAAAAAAAAGTTTTACCGAAATGATTCGTGGGACACTATTTTCACGTGTTTTGACGTGAGGGACGCGAATTTATTAAGCAATTTGAGCTCCGACCGAATCCTCTTGAAATATCTTCATTTTTTTCACTTTTCACATCGAAAAATCGAGGATAACTTAAATATTTTCATAGATAGATCAATTGAGCTTGCAGAATCGTGTTTCCGGGGTCAAAACACTTCAGAAAAGTGTCCTACGAACGATTCCGAAAATCCATCATTTTTGGGTTGAAAATCGCGATAATCCAAGAGGCCAGACCTGTCGAACTTTGACGATTTTGGAGTAAAGAACAAAGTTTTGACGAAATAATTCGTAGAACACTTTTTTCACGTGTTTTGACGTGAGGAATACGAATTTATTGAGCAAATCAGGCTACGAATAAATTGCGATGAAATATCTCACCTTTTTCACTCTTTACAGCGAAAAATCAAGGATAACTCGAATATTTTCATAGATAGACCAATTCAGCTTGCAGAATCGTGTTCCTGGGGTCAAAACACTCCAGAAAAGTGTTCTACGAACGATTTCGAGAATCCATCATGTTTAGGTGAAAAAAAGCGATAATTAAAAGGGCTGAACCTGTCGAATTTGAACGATTTTGAAGTCGAAAAAAAAGTTTTACCGAAATATTTCGTAGGACACTATTTTCACGTGTTTTGACGTGAGGGACGCGAATCCGTTAAGCAATTTGAGCTCCGACCGAATCCTCTTAAAATATCTTCATTTTTTCACTTTTCACATCGAAAAATCGAGGATAACTTAAATATTTTCATAGATAGATCAATGTAGCTTGCAGAATCGTGTTTCTGGGGTCAAAACACTTCAGAAAAGTGTCCTCCGAACGATTTCGAGAATCCATCATTTTTGGGTTGGAAATCGCGATAATCCAAAAGGCCAGACCTGTCGAATTCCGACGATTTTGGAGTCAAAAACAAAGTTTTACCGAAATGATTCGTAGAACACTTTTTTTACGTATTTTGACGTGAGGAACACGAATCTATTGGGCAAGTTAGGCTACGGATGAGTTCTAATGAAATATCTTCACTTTTTCACTTTTTACGGCGAAAATCATGAATAACTCGAATATTTCCATAGATAGATCAATTCAGCTTGCAGAATGGTGTTCCTGGGGTCAAAACACTTCAGAAAAGTGTCCTACGAACGATTTCGAAAATCCATCAATTTTCGGTGAGAAATCGCGATAATCCAAACGTCCAGACCTGTCAAATTTGTACGATTTTGAAGTCGAAAAAATAGTTTCACCAAATTAATTCGTGGGACACTCTTTTCACGTGTTTTGACGTAGAGAACACGAATCCATTAGGCAAATTGAGCTGAGAATGAATCCTCTTGAAATATCTTCATTTCTTCACTCTTTCCAGCGAAAAATCGAGGATGACTCGAATTTTTTCATGGATAAATCGATTCAGCTTGCAGAATCGTGTTCCTGGGGTCGAAACACTTAAGAAAAGTGTCGCACGAACGATTTCGAGAATCCATCATTTTTGGGTTGGGAATCGCGATAATCCAAAGGGCCAGACCTGTCGAATTTTGACGATTTTGAAGTAAAAAAAAAGTTTTACCGAAATAATTCGTAGAACACTTTTTTCACGTGTTTTGACGTACGGAATACGAATCTATTGAGCAAATTAGGGTACGAATAAATTCCGATGGAATATCTTTACTTTTTCACTTTTTACAGCGAAAAATCATGGATAACTCGAATATTTTCATAGATAGATCGATTCAGCTTGCAGAATCGTGTTCCTGGGGTCGAATTACTTCACAAAAGTGTCCTTCGAACGATTTCGAAAATCCATCCCTTTGGGTGAGAAATCGCGATCATCCAAAGGGCCAGACCTGTCAAATTTGTACGATTTTGGAGTCGAAAGAAAAATTTCACCGGAATAATTTGAAGGACACTTCTTTGACGTGTTTTGACGTGAGGAACACGATTCCATTAGGCAAATCGAGCTACGAATGAATCCTCTTGAAATATCTTCATTTTCTCACTTTTCACAGCGAGAAATCAAGGATAACTCGAATATTTTCATAGATAGATCAGTTCAGCTTGCAGAATCGTGTTTCTGGGGTCAAAACACTTCAGAAAAGTGTCCTACGGACGATTTCGAGAATCCATCGTTTTTGGGTTCGAAATCGCGATAATCCAAGAGGCCAGACCTGTCGAATTTGGACGATTTTGGAGTCGAAAAAAAAGTTTTACCGAAATGATTCGTGGGACACTATTTTCACGTGTTTTGACGTGAGGGACGCGAATTTATTAAGCAATTTGAGCTCCGACCGAATCCTCTTGAAATATCTTCATTTTTTCACTTTTCACATCGAAAAATCGAGGATAACTTAAATATTTTCATAGATAGATCAATTGAGCTTGCAGAATCGTGTTTCCGGGGTCAAAACACTTCAGAAAAGTGTCCTCCGAACGATTTCGAGAATCCATCATTTTTGGGTTTGAAATCGCTGTAATCCAAAGGGCCAGACCTGTCGAATTTGGACGATTTTGGAGTCGAAAAAAAAGTTTTACCGAAATGATTCGTGGGACACTATTTTTACGTGTTTTGACGTGAGGGACGCGAATTTATTGAGCAATTCGAGCTACGACCGAATCCTCTCGAAATATCTTCATTTTTTCACTTTTTACAGCAAAAAATCGAGGATAACTCAAATATTTTCGTAGATAGATCGATTCAACTTGCAGAATCGTGTTCCTGGGGTCAAAACACTTCGGAAAAGTGTCCTACGAACGATTTCGGAAATCCATCATTTTTGGGTGAGAAATCGCGATGATATAAAGGGCCAGACCTGTCGAATTTGGACGATTTTGGAGTCGAAAAAAAAGTTCCACCGAAATAATTCGTAGGACACTTTTTTCACGTGTTTTGACGTGGAGAACACGAAGTTATTAGGCAAATTGAGCTACGAATGAATCCTCTTGAAATATCTTCATTTCTTCACTTTTTAAAGCAAAAAATCAAGGATAACTCGGATATTTTCATAGATAGATCAATTCAGCTCGCAGAATCGTGTTCCTGGGGTCGAAACACTCGAGAAAAGTGTCCTACGAACGATTCCGAAAATCCATCATTTTTGGGTTGGAAATCGCGATAATCCAAAAGGCCAGACCTGTCGAACTTTGACGATTTTGAAGTAAAGAACAAAGTTTTGACGAAATAATTCGTAGAACACTTTTTTCACGTGTTTTGACGTGAGGAACACGAATCTATTGAGCAAATGAGGCTACGAATAAATTCTAATGGAATATCTTCGCTTTTTCACTTTTTACAGCAAAAATCATGAATAACTCGAATATTTCCATAGATAGATCAATTCAGCTTGCAGAATCGTGTTCCTGGGGTCGAAACACTTCAGGAAAGTGTCCTACGAACGATTTCGAGAATCCATCATTTTTGGGTTGGAAATCGCAATAATCCAAAAGGCCAGACCTGTCGAATTTGAACGATTTTGAAGTCGAAAAAAAAGTTTTACCGAAATAATTCGTGGGACACTATTTCAACGTGTTTTGACGTGAGGGACGCGAATCTATCAAGCAATTTGAGCTCCGACTGAATCCTCTCGAAATATCTTCATTTTTTCACTTTTCACATCGAAGAATCGAGGATAACTCAAATATTTTTTTAGATAGATCAAATTAGCTTGCAGAATCGTGTTTCTGGGGTCAAAACACTTCAGAAAAGTGTCCTCCGAACGATTTCGAGAATCCATCATTTTTGGGTGAGAAATCGCGATAATTTGAAGGGCCAGACCTGTAAAATTTGTACGATTTTGGAGTCGGAAAAAAAGTATCACCAAAATAATTCGTAGGACACTTTATTTACGTGTTTTGACGTGAGAAAAGCGAATCCATCAGGCAAATTGAACTACAAATGAATCCTCTTGAAATATCTTCATTCTTTCACTTTTTACATCGAAAAATCAAGAATAACTCAAATATTTTCATAGATAGATCAATTTAGCTCGCAGAATCGTGTTCCTAGGGTCGAAAAACTTCAGAAAAGTGTTCTACGAACGATTCCGAAAATCCATCATTTTTGGGTTAGAAATCGCGATAATTTAAAGGGGCAGCCCTGTCAAATTTGTACGATTTTGGAGTCGAAAAAAAAGTTTCACCGAAATAATTCGTAGGACACTTTTTTCACGTGTTTTGACGTGGAAAACACGAATCCATTAGGCAAATTGAGCTACGAATGAATCCTCTTGGAATATCTTTATTCCTCCACTTTTTAGAGCAAAAAATCAAGGATAACTCGGATATTTTCATAGATAGATCAATTCAGCTCGCAGAATCGTGTTCCTGGGGTCGAAACACTTCAGAAAAGTGTCCTCCGAACGATTTCGAGAATCCATCATTTTTGGGTTTGGAATCGCTATAATCCAAAGGGCCAGACCTGTCGAATTTGGACGATTTTGGAGTCGAAAAAAAAGTATTACCAAAATAATTCGTAGGACACTTTTTTTACGTGTTTCGACGTGAGAAACACGAATATATGAGGCAATTCAAGCTAAGAATAAATTGCATTGCATTATCTTCACTTTTTCACTTTCTACAGCGAAAAATCATGGATAACTCGAATATTTTCATAGATAGATCAATTCAGCTTGCAAAATCGTGTTTCTGGGGTCGAAACACTTTAGAAAAGTATCTTACGAACGATT
The DNA here is from genome assembly GCA_963978495.1 of Athalia circularis. Taxonomy (NCBI): domain Eukaryota; kingdom Metazoa; phylum Arthropoda; class Insecta; order Hymenoptera; family Athaliidae; genus Athalia; species Athalia circularis. The sequence continues at coordinate 24,014,533 of OZ021697.1, read as the reverse complement.
TCGAAAATCCATCAACTTTGGGTTGCAAATCGCGATAATCCAAAACGCCAGACATGTCAAATTTGAACGATTTTGAAGTCGAAAAAAAAGTTTTCCCGAAATGATTCGTGGGACACTATTTCCACGTGTTTTGACGTGAGGGACGCGAATTTATTAAGCAATTTGAGCTCCGACCGAATCCTCTTGAAATATCTTCATTTTTTCACTTTTCACATCGAAAAATCGAGGATAACTTAAATATTTTCATAGATAGATCAATTGAGCTTGCAGAATCGTGTTTCTGGGGTCAAAACACTTCAGAAAAGTGTCCTCCGAACGATTTCGAGAATCCATCATTTTTGGGTTTGAAATCGCTATAATCCAAAGGGCCAGACCTGTCGAATTCGGACGATTTTGGAGTCGAAAAAAAAGTATCACCAAAATGATTCGTGGGACACTTTTTTTACGTGTTTTAACGTGAGGAAAGTGAATTCATTGGGCAAATTGAGCTACGAATGAATCCTCTTGGAATATCTTCATTTTTTCACTTTTCACAGCGAAAAATCGAGGATAACTCGAATATTTTCATAGATAGATCAATTCAGCTTGCAGAATCGTGTTCCTGGGGTCAAAACACTCCAGAAAAGTGTCCTACGAACGATTTCAAGAATCCGTCAGTTTAGGGTTGGAAATCGCGATAATCCAAAAGGCCGGACCTGTCGAATTTTGACGATTTTGGAGTCAAAAAAAAAGTTTTGACGAAATACTTCGTAGAACACTTTTTTCACGTGTTTTGACGTAAGAAACACGAATCTATTGAGCAAATGAGGCTACGAATGAATTTCAATGGATTATCTCCACTTTTTCACTTTTTACAGCGAAAATCATGGATAACTCGAATATCTTCATAGATAGATCGATTCAGCTTGCAGAATCGTGTTCCTGGGGTCGAAACACTTCAGAAAAGTGTCCTACGAACGATTCCGAAAATCCATCATTTTTGGGTTGGAAATCGCGTTAATCCAAAAGGCCAGACCTGTCGAATTTTGACGATTTTGGAGTCAAAAAAAAGTTTTACCAGAATAATTCGTGAAACTTTTTTTTCACGTGTTTTGACCCGAGGAACAGGAATCTATTGAGCAAATTAGGCTACGAATGAATTCTAATGGAATATCTTCACTTTTTCACTTTTTACAGCATGAAATCATGAATAACTCGAATATCTTCATAGATAGATCGATTCAGCTTGCAGAATCGTGTTCCTGGGGTCAAAACACTTCAAAAAAGTGTCCTACGAACGATTTCGAGGATCCATAATTTTTGGGTGAAAAATCGCGATAATCCGAAGGCCCAGACCTGTCGGATTTTGACGATTTTGGAGTCGAAAAAAAAGTATCACCGAAATGATTCGTGGGACACTTTTTTTACGTGTTTTAACGTGAGAAAAGTGAATTCATTAGGCAAATTGAGCTACGAATGAATACTCTTGGAATATCTTCATTTTTTCACTTTTCACAGCGAAAAATCGAGGATAACTCGAATATTTTCATAGATAGATCAATTCAGCTTGCAGAATCGTGTTCCTGGGGTCAAAACACTCCAGAAAAGTGTCCTACGAACGATTTCGAGAATCCGTCAGTTTAGGGTTGGAAATCGCGATAATCCAAAAGGCCGGACCTGTCGAATTTTGACGATTTTGGAGTCAAAAAAAAAGTTTTGACGAAATACTTCGTAGAACACTTTTTTCACGTGTTTTGACGTAAGGAACACGAATCTATTGAGCAAATGAGGCTACGAATGAATTTCAATGGAATATCTTCACTTTTTCACTTTTTACAGCGAAAATCATGGATAACTCGAATATCTTCATAGATAGATCGATTCAGCTTGCAGAATCGTGTTCCTGGGGTCGAAACACTTCAGAAAAGTGTCCTACGAACGATTCCGAAAATCCATCATTTTTGGGTTGGAAATCGCGTTAATCCAAAAGGCCAGACCTGTCGAATTTTGACGATTTTGGAGTCAAAAAAAAGTTTTACCAGAATAATTCGTAGAACTCTTTTTTCACGTGTTTTGACCCGAAGAACAGGAATCTATTGAGCAAATTAGGCTACGAATGAATTCTAATGGAATATCTTCACTTTTTCACTTTTTACAGCATGAAATTATGAATAACTCGAATATCTTCATAGATAGATCGATTCAGCTTGCAGAATCGTGTTCCTGGGGTCGAAACACTTCAGAAAAGTGTCCTACGAACGATTTCGAAAATCCATCAATTTTCGGTGAGAAATCGCGATAATCCAAACGTCCAGACCTGTCAAATTTGTACGATTTTAAAGTCGAAAAAATAGTTTTACCAAATTAATTCGTGGGACACTCTTTTCACGTGTTTTGACGTAGAGAACACGAATCCATTAGGCAAATTGAGCTGAGAATGAATCCTCTTGAAATATCTTCATTTCTTCACTCTTTCCAGCGAAAAATCGAGGATAACTCGAATTTTTTCATAGATAAATCGATTCAGCTTGCAGAATCGTGTTCCTGGGGTCGAAACATTTAAGAAAAGTGTCGCACGAACGATTTCGAGAATCCATCATTTTTGGGTTGGGAATCGCGATAATCCAAAGGGCCAGACCTGTCGAATTTTGACGATTTTGGAGTAAAAAAAAAAGTTTTACCGAAATAATTCGTAGAACACTTTTCTTACGTGTTTTGACGTGAGGAATACGAATCTATCGAGCAAATTAGGCTACGAATAAATTCCAATGGAATATCTTCACTTTTTCTTTTTTTACAGCGAAAATCATGGATAACTCGAATATCTTCATAGATAGATCGATGCAGCTTGCAGAATCGTGTTCCTGGGGTCAAAACACTTCAAAAAAGTGTCCTACGAACGATTTCGAGGATCCATAATTTTTGGGTGAAAAATCGCGATAATCCAAAGGCCCAGACCTGTCGAATTTTGACGATTTTGGAGTAAAAAAAAAAGTTTTACCGAAATAATTCGTAGAACACTTTTTTCACGTGTTTTGACGTAGAGAACACGAATCCATTAGGCAAATTAGGCTGAGAAGTAATCCTCTTGAAATATCTTCATTTCTTCACTCTTTCCAGCGAAAAATCAAGGAGAACTCGAATATTTTCATAGATAGATCAATTCGGATTGCAGAATCGTGTTCCTGGGGTCAAAACACTTCAGAAAAGTGTCTTACGAACGATTTCGAAAATCCATCAACTTTGGGTTGCAAATCGCGATAATCCAAAAGGCCAGACCTGTCGAATTTGAACGATTTTGAAGTCGAAAAAAAAGTTTTACCGAAATGATTCGTGGGACACTATTTTTACGTGTTTTGACGTGAGGGACGCGAATTTATTAAGCAATTTTAGCTCCGACTGAATCCTCTTGAAATATCTTTATTTTTTCACTTTTTACATTGAAAAATCAAGGATAACTCAAATATTTTTATAGATAGATCAAACTAGCTCGCAGAATCGTGTTTCTGGGGTCAAAACAATGCACAAAAGTGTCCTTCGAACGATTTCGAAAATCCATCATTTTTCGGTGAGAAATCGCGATAATCCAAAGGGCCAGACCTGTCGAATTCGGACGATTTTGGAGTCAAAAAAAAAAGTTTCACTGAAATAATTCGTGGGACACTCTTTTCACGTGTTTTGACGTGAGGAATACGAATCTATTGAGCAAATTAGGGTACGAATGAATTCCGATGGAATATCTTTACTTTTTCACTTTTTACAGCGAAAACTCATGGATAACTCGAATATTTTCATAGATAGATCGATTCAGCTTGCAGAATCGTGTTCCTGGGGTCGAATTACTTCACAAAAGTGTCCTTCGAACGATTTCGAAAATCCATCATTTTTGGGTGAGAAATCGCGATCATCCAAAGGGCCAGACCTGTCAAATTTGTACGATTTCGGAGTCGAAATAAAAATTTCACCGAAATAATTTGTAGGACACTTTTTTGACGTGTTTTGACGTAAGGAACACGATTCCATTAGGCAAATCGAGCTACGAATGAATCCTCTTGAAATATCTTCATTTTCTCACTTTTCACAGCGAGAAATCAAGGATAACTCGAATATTTTCATAGATAGATCAGTTCAGCTTGCAGAATCGTGTTTCTGGGGTCAAAACACTTCAGAAAAGTGTCCTACGGACGATTTCGAGAATCCATCGTTTTTGGGTTCGAAATCGCGATAATCCAAGAGGCCAGACCTGTCGAATTTGGACGATTTTGGAGTCGAAAAAAAAGTTTTACCGAAATGATTCGTGGGACACTATTTTCACGTGTTTTGACGTGAGGGACGCGAATTTATTAAGCAATTTGAGCTCCGACCGAATCCTCTTGAAATATCTTCATTTTTTTCACTTTTCACATCGAAAAATCGAGGATAACTTAAATATTTTCATAGATAGATCAATTGAGCTTGCAGAATCGTGTTTCCGGGGTCAAAACACTTCAGAAAAGTGTCCTCCGAAAGATTTCGAGAATCCATCATTTTTGGGTTTGAAATCGCTATAATCCAAAGGGCCAGACCTGTCGAATTTGGACGATTTTGGAGTCGAAAAAAAAGTTTTACCGAAATGATTCGTGGGACACTATTTTTACGTGTTTTGACGTGAGGGACGCGAATTCATTAAGCAATTTGAGCTACGACCGAATCCTCTTGAAATATCTTCATTTTTTCACTTTTTACAGCAAAAAATCGAGGATAACTCAAATATTTTCGTAGATAGATCGATTCAACTTGCAGAATCGTGTTCCTGGGGTCAAAACACTTCGGAAAAGTGTCCTACGAACGATTTCGGAAATCCATCATTTTTGGGTGAGAAATCGCGATGATATAAAGGGCCAGACCTGTCGAATTTGCACGATTTTGGAGTCGAAAAAAAGGTTTTACCGAAATAATTCGTAGGACACTTTTTTCACGTGTTTTGACGTGGAGAACACGAATTTATTAGGCAAATTGAGCTACGAATGAATCCTCTTGAAATATCTTCATTTCTTCACTTTTTAGAGCAAAAAATCAAGGATAACTCGGATATTTTCATGGATAGATCAATTCAGCTCGCAGAATCGTGTTCCTGGGGTCGAAACACTCCAGAAAAGTGTCCTACGAACGATTCCGAAAATCCATCATTTTTGGGTTGGAAATCGCGATAATCCAAAAGGCCAGACCTGTCGAACTTTGACGATTTTGGAGTAAAGAACAAAGTTTTGACGAAATAATTCGTAGAACACTTTTTTCACGTGTTTTGACGTGAGGAACACGAATCTATTGAGCAAATGAGGCTACGAATAAATTCTAATGGAATATCTTCACTTTTTCACTTTTTACAGCAAAAATCATGAATAACTCGAATATTTCCATAGATAGATCAATTCAGCTTGCAGAATCGTGTTCCTGGGGTCGAAACACTTCAGAAAAGTGTCCTACGAACGATTTCGAGAATCCATCATTTTTGGGTTGGAAATCGCGATAATCCAAAAGGCCAGACCTGTCGAATTTTGACGATTTTGTAGTCGAAAAAAAAGTTTTCCCGAAATATTTCGTGGAAAGCTATTTTTACGTGTTTTGACGTGAGGGACGCGAATCCATTAAGCAATTTGAGCTACGAATGAATCCTCTTGGAATATCTTCATTTTTTCACTTTTCACAGCGAAAAATCGAGGATAACTCGAATATTTTCATAGATAGATCAGTTAAGCTTGCAGAATCGTGTTCCTGGGGTCAAAACACTCCAGAAAAGTGTCCTACGAACGATTTCGAAAATCCATCATTTTTCGGTGAGAAATCGCGATAATCCAAACGGCCGGACCAGTCAAATTTGTACGATTTTGAAGTCGAAAAAAAAGTTCCACCAAAATAATTCGTAGGACACTCTTTTCACGTGTTTTGACGTCAGGAATACGAATCTATTGAGCAAATCAGGCTACGAATAAATTGCGATGAAATATCTCACCTTTTTCACTCTTTACAGCGAAAAATCAAGGATAACTCGAATATTTCCATAGATAGATCAATTCAGCTTGCAGAATCGTGTTCCTGGGGTCAAAACACTCCAGAAAAGTGTTCTACGAACGATTTCGAGAATCCATCATGTTTAGGTGAAAAAACGCGATAATTTAAAGGGCCAGACCTGTCGAATTTGAACGATTTTGAAGTCGAAAAAAAAGTTTTACCGAAATAATTCGTGGGACACTATTTTTACGTGTTTTGACGTGAGGGACGCGAATCCGTTAAGCAATTTGAGCTCCGACCGAATCCTCTTCAAATATCTTCATTTTTCCACTTTTCACATCGAAAAATCGAGGATAACTTAAATATTTTCATAGATAGATCAATTCAGCTCGCAGAATCGTGTTCCTGGGGTCGAAACACTTCAGAAAAGTGTCCTACGAACGATTCCGAAAATCCATCATTTTTGGGTTGGAAATCGCGATAATCCAAGAGGCCAGACCTGTCGAACTTTGACGATTTTGGAGTAAAGAACAAAGTTTTGACGAAATAATTCGTAGAACACTTTTTTCACGTGTTTTGACGTGAGGAATACGAATCTATTGAGCGAATCAGGCTACGAATAAATTGCGATGAAATATCTCACCTTTTTCACTCTTTACAGCGAAAAATCAAGGATAACTCGAATATTTTCATACATAGCTCAATTCAGCTTGCAGAATCGTGTTCCTGGGGTCAAAACACTTCAGAAAAAAGTCCTACGAACGATTTCGAGGATCCATAATTTTTGGGTGAAAAATCGCGATAATCCAAAGGGCCAGACCTGTCGAATTTGAACGATTTTGAAGTCGAAAAAAAAGTTTTACCGAAATAATTCGTGGGACACTATTTCAACGTGTTTTGACGTGAGGGACGCGAATCTATCAAGCAATTTGAGCTCCGACTGAATCCTCTCGAAATATCTTCATTTTTTCACTTTTCACATCGAAGAATCGAGGATAACTCAAATATTTTTTTAGATAGATCAAATTAGCTTGCAGAATCGTGTTTCTGGGGTCAAAACACTTCAGAAAAGTGTCCTCCGAACGATTTCGAGAATCCATCATTTTTGGGTGAGAAATCGCGAAAATTTGAAGGGCCAGACCTGTAAAATTTGTACGATTTTGGAGTCGGAAAAAAAGTATCACCAAAATAATTCGTAGGACACTTTTTTTACGTGTTTTGACGTGAGAAAAGCGAATCCATCAGGCAAATTGAGCTACGAATGAATCCTCTTGAAATATCTTCATTCTTTCACTTTTTACATCGAAAAATCAAGAATAACTCAAATATTTTCATAGATAGATCAAGTTAGCTCGCAGAATCGTGTTCCCGGGGTCGAAACACTTCAGAAAAGTGTTCTACGACAGAAATCGCGATAATTTAAAGGGGCAGCCCTGTCAAATTTGTACGATTTTGGAGTCGAAGAAAAAGTTTCACCGTAATAATTCGTAGGACACTTTTTTCACGTATTTTGACGTGGAAAACACGAATCCATTAGGCAAATTGAGCTACGAATGAATCCTCTTGGAATATCTTCATTCCTCCACTTTTTAGAGCAAAAAATCAAGGATAACTCGGATATTTTCATAGATAGATTAATTCAGCTCGCAGAATCGTGTTCCTGGGGTCGAAACACTTCAGAAAAGTGTCCCACGAACGATTCCGAAAATCTATCATTTTTGGGTTGGAAATCGCGATAATCCAAAAGGCCAGACCTGTCGAATTTTGACGATTTTAGAGTTAAAAACAAAGTTTTGACGAAATAATTCGTAGAAGACTTTTTTCACCTGTTTTGACGTGAGGAACACGAATCTATTGAGCAAATGAGGCTACGAATAAATTCTAATGGAATATCTTCACTTTTTCACTTTTTACGGCAAAACTCATGAATAACTCGAATATTTTCATAGATAGATCAATTCAGCTTGCAGAATCGTGTTCCTGGGGTCGAAACACTTCAGAAAATTTTCCTACGAACGATTTCGAGAATCCATCATTTTTGGGTTGGAAATCGCGATAATCTAAAAGGCCAGACCTGTCGAATTTTGACGATTTTAGAGTTAAAAACAAAGTTTTGACGAAATAATTCGTAGAACAGTTTTTTCACGTGTTTTGACGTGAGGAACACGAATCTATTGAGCAAATGAGGCTACGAATAAATTCTAATGGAATATCTTTACTTTTTCACTTTTTACAGCAAAAATCATGAATAACTCGAATATTTCCATAGATAGATCAATTCAGCTTGCAGAATCGTGTTCCTGGGGTCGAAACACTTCAGAAAATTTTCCTACGAACGATTTCGAGAATCCATCATTTTTGGGTTGGAAATCGCGATAATCTAAAAGGCCAGACCTGTCGAATTTTGACGATTCTGGAGTCGAAAAAAAAGTTTTCCCGAAATATTTCGTGGGACACTATTTTTACGTGTTTTGACGTGAGGGACGCAAATCCATTAAGCAATTTGAGCTCCGACCGAATCCTCTTGAAATATCTTCATTTTTTCACTTTTCACATCGAAAAATCGAGGATAACTTAAATATTTTCATAGATAGATCAATTGAGCTTGCAGAATCGTGTTTCGGGGGTCAAAACACTTCAGAAAAGTGTCCTCCGAACGATTTCGAAAATCCATCATTTTTGGGTTTGAAATCGCTATAATCCAAAGGGCCAGACCTGTCGAATTTGGACGATTTCGGAGTCAAAAAAAAAGTTTTACCGAAATAATTCGTAGAACTCTTTTTTCACGTGTTTTGACGTGAGGAACACGAATCTATCATGCAAATTAGGCTACGAACGAATTCTAATGGAATATCTTCACTTTTTCACTTTTTACAGCATGAAATCATGGATAACTCGAATATCTTCATAGATAGATCGATTCAGCTTGCAGAATCAAGTTCCTGAGGTCGGAACACTTCAGAAAAGTGTTCTACGAACGATTTCGAAAATCCATCATTTTTCAGTGAGAAATCGCGATAATCCAAACGGCCAGACCTGTCAAATTTGTACGATTTCGAAGTCGAAAAAATAGTTCTACCAAAATAATTCGTAGGACACTTTTTTCACGTTTTTTGACGTCAGGAATACGAATCTATTGAGCAAATCAGGCTACGAATAAATTGCGATGAAATATCTCACCTTTTTCACTCTTTACAGCGAAAAATCAAGGATAACTCGAATATTTTCATAGATAGATCAATTCAGCTTGCAGAATCGTGTTCCTGGGGTCAAAACACTCCAGAAAAGTGTTCTACGAACGATTTCGAGAATCCATCATGTTTAGGTGAAAAAACGCGATAATTTAAAGGGCCAGACCTGTCGAATTTGAACGATTTTGAAGTCGAAAAAAAAGTTTTACCGAAATATTTCGTGGGACACTTTTTTTACGTGTTTTAACGTGATAAAAGCGAATTCATTGGGCAAATTGAGCTACGAATGAATTCTCTTGAAATATCTTCATTTTTTCACTTCTCACAGCGAAAAATCGAGGATAACTCGAATATTTTCATAGATAGATCAATTCAGCTTGCAGAATCGTGTTCCTGGGGTCAAAACACTCCAGAAAAGTGTCCTACAAACGATTTCGAGAATCCGTCAGTTTAGGGTTGGAAATCGCGATAATCCAAAAGGCCGGACCTGTCGAATTTTGACGATTTTGGAGTCAAAAAAAAAGTTTTGACGAAATACTTCGTAGAACACTTTTTTCACGTGTTTTGACGTGAGGAACACGAATCTATTGGGCAAGTTAGGCTACGGATGAGTTCCAATGAAATATCTTCACTTTTTCACTTTTTACGGCGAAAATCATGAATAACTCGAATATTTCCATAGATAGATCGATTCAGCTTGCAGAATCGTGTTCCTGGGGTCGAAACACTTCAGAAAAGTGTCCTACGAACGAATTCGAGAATCCATCATTTTTGGGTTGGAAATCGCGATAATCCAAAAGGCCAGACCTGTCGAATTTTGACGATTTTGGAGTCGAAAAAAAAGTTTTCCCGAAATATTTCGTGGGACACTATTTTTACTACTTTTGACGTGAGGGACGCGAATCCGTTAAGCAATTTGAGCTCCGACCGAATCCTCTTGAAATATCTTCATTTTTTCACTTTTCACATCGAAAAATCGAGGATCACTTCAATATTTTCATAGATAGATCAATTGAGCTTGCAGAATCGTGTTTCTGGGGTCAAAACCCTTCAGAAAAGTGTCCTCCGAACGATTTCGAGATTCCATCATTTTTGGGTTCGAAATCGCTATAATCCAAAGGGCCAGACCTGTCGAATTTGGACGATTTTGGAGTCGAAAAAAAAGTATCACCAAAATGATTCGTGGGACACTTTTTTTACGTGTCTTGACGTGAGGAACACGAATCTATCGAGCAAATTAGGCTACGAATGAATTCTGATGGAATATCTTCACTTTTTCACTTTTTACAGCGAAAATCATGGATAACTCGAATATTTCCATAGATAGATCAATTCAGCTCGCAGAATCGTGTTCCTGGGGTCGAAACACTTCAGAAAAGTGACCTACGAACGATTTCGAAAATCCATCATTTTTGGGTTGGAAATCGCGATAATCCAAAAGGCCAGACCTTTCGAATTTTGACGATTTTAGAGTAAAAAAAAAAGTTTCACCGAAATAATTCGTAAAACACTTTTTTCACGTGTTTTGACGTGAGGAACACGAATCTATTGGGCAAGTTAGGCTACGGATGAGTTCCAATGAAATATCTTCACTTTTTCACTTTTTACGGCGAAAAATCAAGGATAACTCGAATATTTTCATAGATAGATCAATTCAGCTTGCAGAATCGTGTTCCTGGGGTCAAAACACTCCAGAAAAGTGTTCTACGAACGATTTCGAGAATTCATCATGTTTAGGTGGAAAAACGCGATAATTTAAAGAGCCAGACCTGTCGAATTTGAACGATTTTGAAGTCGAAAAAAAAGTTTTACCGAAATATTTCGTGGGACACTATTTTTACGTGTTTTGACGTGAGGGACGCGAATCCGTTAAGCAATTTGAGCTCCGACCGAATCCTCTTAAAATATCTTCATTTTTTCACTTTTCACATCGAAAAATCGAGGATAACTTAAATATTTTCATAGATAGATCAATTTAGCTTGCAGAATCGTGTTTCTGGGGTCAAAACACTTCAGAAAAGTGTCCTCCGAACGATTTCGAGAATCCATCATTTCTGTATTTGAATCCGCTATAATCCAAAGGGCCAGACCTGTCGAATTTGGACGATTTTGGAGTCAAAAAAAAAGTTTTACCGAAATGATTCGTAAAACACTTTTTTCACGTGTTTTGACGTGAGGAACACGAATCTATTGGGCAAGTTAGGCTACGGATGAGTTCCAATGAAATATCTTCACTTTTTTACTTTTTACGGCGAAAATCATGAATAACTCGAATATTTCCATAGATAGATCAATTCAGCTTGCAGAATCGTGTTCCTGGGGTCGAAACACTTCAGAAAAGTGTCCTACAAACGATTTCGAAAATCCATCATTTTTGGGTGAGAAATCGCGATAATCCAAACGGCCAAACCTGTCAAATTTGTACGATTTTGGAGTAAAAAAAAAAGTTTGACCGAAATCATTCGTATAAAACTTTTTTCACGTGTTTTGACGTGAGGAATACGAATCTATTGAGCAAATTAGGCTACGAATAAATTCCAATCCCCCCAAAAGGCACCTACGGTGCAAAAAAGTTCGCCAAGTACATTAAATGTTCAAAAACTTCATTGTTAATAAGAAAAAAAGGATACAAATCAATTATTGTGCCAAGTACGTGTAACTTTGCATCATGTAAGAATATACAATTGGAAAGTGAATCAATGAGAATTAATTCGAAGAATCAAAAAGAATCAAAAAAATAACTTAAATGAAATATAGAAAAAAACATTCAGAAAAATAAATTGGAGTACGTGGTTCTTGGCGGGCTAATGTTTCATCGCCACACGAAAATTCTGGATTTTCTTTCCGAAAAAGCCCGCCAAGTCCCACTACCTCCAATTTATTTTTTTGAATGTTTTTTTCTATATTTCATTTAAGTTATTTTTTTGATTCTTTTTGATTCTTCGAATTAATTCTCATTGATTCACTTTCCAATTGTATATTCTTACATGATGCAAAGTTACACGTACTTGGCACAATAATTGATTTGTATCCTTTTTTTCTTATTAACAATGAAGTTTTTGAACATTTAATGTACTTGGCGAACTTTTTTGCACCGTAGGTGCCTTTTGGGGGGATTACATAACTTTTTGTATCTTGTTGAAGAATATTGTAGTATTGATTATGCTTTCTTTAGTATACTATTGTTGTAAGATGCCGGACGGGTTAGAAAAATTTTGTTACTATGACGATTAAGTTTAGCAGATATCAAGAGATTTCAGTATAGTACTACGCGTTTGTAACCCAACGATTGATTACTTCACAGGTCGGTTTCATATGCCTCAGACGATGTATTCTATTGGAATGAGAAAGCTTGGTAGCAGCTAAATTGCGATCTGAAGTCCACGGTTTTTTAGTTCACAAGATATATTTGTGCAGTTTTATCACAAGTCACCAGATGCAGAGTATCCTCAGATCATTAGTTTGACGAAATGGATCTTAGGTTCGAAGCTACAGCTTATCAGTATTTAACAAAATACTAGGAGAAAGATCGGTTCCTTTTCCTTTCTGGTAAGATGGAGGCAAGGGTCGAATCCTTTGGCATCAGATTGCTTGGTTTGTGATATTAAAACAGAAAATGATACTTCTTTCATTATCGATATGCTTGTGGGTGAAAGGAGTGTTAGTTATAATGAATCTGTTCAGTAGGTCTGAAATAAAAAGAAGAATTATAGTTGACTTATGAACAACTGTTAAGCAGGTGGCCAGGATGCAGTTCGACTGCAGTTAATAATAAAATGTAACGAAGAGAGACTTTCATTCAAAAAATTCTCACATTGGATCCGGCCGTAGCTCTCATTGATGAATAGGATCGGAGAGGAGCTCTTGGTTTATATTGTAGGATAAGAATAGATTTAATCCTTACTGTAAGTGTAATGTATAAGTGTAATGTAAGAGTATTAGTTATAAGTGTATGTCGAGGATCGCTAATCCTCAGCGTGTGGCCCGATAGTCAGTTGACTGCCGAACGACGTGAAATTCACATACACCTGTCCATGTTATCGACTTATCAAATAAATCTTAGGAACCCTACACACAATAAACTATTCTTTTTTTTTAATAAAAAACACCACAAAATTGGGGGCTCAGCCGGGATCCAAGTACAATAAGTTAAACATGTGCACAGTGTATGGGTAGTCAATGTAAGACGTGAAAGTGTACGTTAATGACGAAAATTTGAAAACGACGTGAAGACGAAACGACGAGTGACGATTGTAAGACGTAAAAATGAGTTACACGACGAAAAAGGCGAGCGAATGGAGGGTGCCTGAACTTAAAGAGATTTTGAGGTCTAGGGGCCATAACGACGTAGGCACAAAAAGCGAGTTAATTGCAAGATTGATGGAAATTGATCCGGTGGGTAACTGGATGCAAGTAACACCCAACGACGAAAACCAATATGGCGACGGTGAGCGTGCTTCTGGCCCTACATTAAATATGGCCAACAGGGAAGTAGGTTTGGCGATGACGGAAGGATCTAGTGTGTCCAGTGACGAAGCGTCTTTACGACGCGAAATGGAATTGTACCGCAGAGAAAAAGAATTGGCCGAAAGGGACTTGGAACTGACACGGCGTGAACTGGAGATGTTGAGACAAAACATGAATGACGGTGAAGGCATTTCAGGACGACGAACACAGACGACTCAAAATTTGCAATCTAAAGTTAATGTGAACGCGATTGCAGAATTATTGAATCATTTCGATGGAAACGCTAACATTTACGAAAATTGGGGACGACAGGTCAAACTGCTACAAACAACATACCGACTAAACGACGATGTAACGAAGGTGCTGATTGGCTCACGTTTGAAAGGACGCGCTCTGGACTGGTTCCATTCAAAACCTGAGCACATCGAGCTACCTGTCAACGATCTTCTTGTTCGGATCGAAATGATGTTTTCGTGTCGAAAGGACAAAGTTGCTGTCAGGAGGGAGTTTGAAGAGCGAATATGGAAAAAAGGCGAAACGTTCAGCGAATATTTCCATGAAAAGACTATTCTAGCTAATCGAGTTCCCATTGCTGAGGACGAAATGGTCGAATATGTGATCGAAGGAATTCCAGACGTAGCACTACGAGATCAGGCGCGAATGCAAAGATTTCAGGGAACAGCTTCATTATTAGAGGCTTTCAAAAGGATTACTGTCCGACATAAAGTACAGCAGCCGATACCAGCAACCAGTACACGACGCGATGACAAGAGCTGGAGACCCCCTCGGAGTGGAGAGAAGGAGACGACGCGTGGTGAAATCCGTTGCTACAACTGTGGTCAAAGTGGTCACCTGAGTGTAGCTTGTCCATCAAAAAATAAGGGTGCTAAGTGTTTTAGGTGTAGTGAATTCGGTCACATATCAATCAAATGTCCCAAAAATCATGGGGCATCCAAAGAAGTGAATACACTCAAAGACACTCGTATACATACACGACCGTCGAGGGGTAAGTGTTTAAAAGACGTTAGGATTTGCGGACGAGACGTCGCCGCTTTGATTGATACCGGAAGTGACTTATGTTTGATGAGTGCTGAAGGATACGTGAAGATTGGTGCACCTGCCTTGCAAGGCGTAGAAATTCAATTTCGCGGACTTGGTTCCGATAACAACAAAACGTTGGGCAAATTTTGCGAGGATATTACTATTGACGGACATTCCTATCCAATAGAAATTCATGTAGTGCCCGACAAGCTTTTGTCACACGATTTGTTAATTGGCGCAGATTTTTTAAGTACCGTAGAAGTTAATATGCGTGAAGGACGAATCACTATCGCGAGAATTGAAAACTGTAATTCGATAGATAATCGCCTGCCAGAAATATTTTTGATCGATGACGTACAAGAAGTAAATAGAATTGACTTATCATATATTTCAAATGACGAGCATAAAGCAAAAATAGAGGATATTGTTAGTAAATATAAACCCGTTAAGACGCAGGAGGTTGGTGTGAAGATGAGCTTAGTTCTGAAAGATTCTATACCCGTGTATCAAAGACCAAGACGTTTATCGGCTATAGAACGGGAATCGGTAAATTCTCAAATCAACGAGTGGATGCGTGATGGTATTGTACGACCTTCATTATCGGAGTATGCCAGCCCAATTGTTTTAGTCAGAAAAAAGAATGGGTCAACGCGATTATGTGTGGATTATCGGGAGCTGAATAAAAAAATAGTTAAAGATCGTTATCCGCTTCCCTTGATCGAGGACCAACTCGATTCATTGCGGGGAGCGAATGTTTTTAGTACACTGGACTTAAAGAACGGATTCTTTCATGTCAGCTTGTGCGAAGATAGTAGAAAATATACTGCATTTGTAGTGCCAGACGGGCAATATGAATTTTTAAAAGTGCCATTCGGGTTATGTAACTCACCCTCAGTATTTCAAAGATTCATAAATGCAATTTTTAGAGATCTAATTGCAGCAAAAGTTGTTATGACGTACATGGATGATCTAATCCTCCCTGCTGTCGATCATGCAAGTGGTTTGAAGAATCTTGAGACAGTGTTAGTAGTTGCCAGTAAATTCGGGTTGATAATCAATTGGGAAAAATGTCGTTTTCTGCAGGAAAGCGTAGAATACCTTGGCCATATTGTGGGTGCTGGAGGCGTGCAACCCTCTCAGTCGAAAACAACAGCAGTAATGAAATTTCCACAACCTAGCAATGTAAAACAAACTCAAAGTTTCTTAGGGTTGACGGGCTATTTTCGTAAGTTTATACCTAGATACTCGTTGATAGCAAGGCCATTGACGAACCTCCTGCGTGCGAACGTACAATTCGAGTTCGGAGAGAACCAAAAGCGAGCGTTTGAACAATTGAAAAATGTATTGTGTAGTAAACCTATCTTGAAGTTGTATAATGTAAGAGCTGAAACTGAGCTGCATACCGATGCATGCATGTACGGGTATGGAGCGATTTTAATGCAGCGTGACAGTGAGACAGGTAGTTTTCATGCCGTATATTATGCGAGCGGTAAGACTTCGAGTGCAGAGGAACGATACACAAGCTACGAGCTTGAAGTTTTGGCAGTCATTAAGGCATTAAAAAAGTTTAGGGTTTATCTCCTAGGGATTCCTTTCAAGATTGTGACGGACTGCCAAGCGTTCGTTATGACTATGAATAAAAAAGATTTGTGTGTCCGAGTGGCCAGATGGGCCTTATTGCTTGAGGAATTTGCATATACTATAGAGCACCGTACAGGTAGCCGTATGAAACACGTAGACGCTCTAAGCCGTAACCCGCTTCCTTCGTGCTTGCTTGCACACGAAGAGCACGATAGTCTCGTAGCACGACTAAAACAGGCACAAAATGACGATAGCCAGTTGAAAAAATTTATAGATTTCGAAGGTCAGAATCGAGTCGACGGTTTTGTTGTAAGAAATGGCTTACTTTTCAAAGAGTGTGATAGCGATAACGTATGTATTGTTGTGCCAAAGTCGATGCAGTATCAAATAATTAGACAGGTGCACGAGATCGGGCACTTCGGTGTTGGCAAGACCGAGTCGCTGTTAAAGCGTGATTACTGGTTTGGAGAGATGCGATCAAAAATTGAAAAAGTGATCCGAAATTGTATAAATTGTATTTTAGCAGAAAAGAAATGTGGAAAAGCAGAAGGGTTCTTACACCCGATTGACAAAGGAGAAATTCCTCTAGACGTATACCATATAGACCATTTAGGACCATTGACATCGACAAAAAAGAGTTATCAGCACATTTTTGTAGTTATTGACGCTTTTAGCAAATTTGTATGGCTGTATGCAACAAAAACGACGAACGCCACAGAGGCTCTAAATAAACTTAAGAAGCAAGCAGCTATATTTGGTAATCCCCGGCGAATTATCTCAGACCGAGGGTCGGCTTTCACCTCTCACGAATTTGCTGATTATTGTAAAGATGAAAATATAGAACATGTTCTAATCACTACAGGCACTCCGAGATCAAATGGGCAAGTCGAACGAGTGAATCGTACACTGATACCGCTACTTACAAAACTGTCCAGTCCAAAGCCTGGTGAATGGTACAAACATCTAGATCTTGCACAAATGTATCTTAATGCAACGATAAATCGAAGTATAAATACGTCTCCTTTTAATTTGTTATTTGGAGTAGAGATGAGACTCAAAAGCCGCCCTGAAGTCAAAGAAATAATCGAGCAAGAAATAGTTAAAATGTTTAGTGAAAATCGCGATGAACTGAGAATGCGTGCAAAAGAGTGTATAAAGAAAGTGCAACAGGAGAATAAGAAAAATTTTGATAGAAAACGAAAAAAAGCGAGAGTCTATTCAATTGGAGAACTAGTAGCGATCAAACGGACACAAATGAAACCCGGAATTAAACTAGCAATTAAATTTTTTGGACCTTATCGTGTAATTAAAACTCTAAGAGGCGATCGCTATATTGTTGAAAAAGTAGGGGAGCAAGACGGTCCGCGCAAAACAACGACGATGGCCGAATACATGAAACCCTGGCTTATTAATTATAGTGACGACGAATTATCAGATAATGATGACATCTGAGGACATATGTCCGACCAGGATGGCCGAAACTGTAGGATAAGAATAGATTTAATCCTTACTGTAAGTGTAATGTATAAGTGTAATGTAAGAGTATTAGTTATAAGTGTATGTCGAGGATCGCTAATCCTCAGCGTGTGGCCCGATAGTCAGTTGACTGCCGAACGACGTGAAATTCACATACACCTGTCCATGTTATCGACTTATCAAATAAATCTTAGGAACCCTACACACAATAAACTATTCTTTTTTTTTAATAAAAAACACCACAATATTGTGCCAGGAAGATAATTGAATTTTCTCAGGAAACATAAAAGGAAATGCTGAGCACTCCAACTTCTGCTTATTTTTTTGAGGGAGCAGGAACTTTTGGTTTGTGGCATTGGAACTAGAACTGATACTTCCGTCAATGTGAGTATGCTTAAAAGAAAAAGGATAATGTTAGTGTCTATGAATCGGTATACTTGGTATGAAAAAGAGGCATGGATTGTAGTTGGCTCACAAATAATTGCTTGGTAGGTGACAAGGATATGATTTGGCTGCACTTCGTAGACTTTCTTCTTTTCAAAAACTCTCCCGCTATTCCAGTCATTCGGAACTTTTGTCGGTGAGTAGGAATCAGAGAGGAGCTCTTCGTTCGTGATATACTGGGAGAAGGACTGAGTTTCTTCATGAATTAACCCAGGCGGATCTAAAGAATTTGTTGACGTTTATTCATCTGTGGGAGTACGATCCTTTGGTTTGTGGTATTGGAACAGAAACCGCTGCATTCTTTGATATCGGTATACTTGTGGGACAGGGACAGATGTTAGTTATTTTAATTCGATACAGTAAGTACGTTAGAGATGCAAAGTTTATGATTGACTCACGCCCATGCTGTTTGTTACTCATGTGATTGCTTCGTGGATTTAACAAATTTGAACACCCTGCCTACCATTATTGAATACACCTATATTGTGATATATTAAAAACTTCATTACGCTATCACTGCCGGTAACGATTACCGATGATTCGACGAGCTTTCTCCTCGTAACCTTACAAGTAGTCAGCGAGCTGGCGAGTGAACACCCGACGTCGTTATTATCGATAGGGTAGAAACACGTGTTGCGCTGGTCAGAGTTTTATCTACGATTATTTGTGTTAATTCACAAAACTGAGAGGGCTGTCAAAAGGACATGTGTTATACAACCCACATTCCAGCAATGACAAGCCCGCCACTTTTATGGTGCCTCTGCCATGTTAGACTTGTCAACAGACCAGGCAGCGGACGACGGACATTCTTAAATTCCTCACGCAGCCAGGGCGGCGAACGGTAGCCAATGAGAGCACCGCTTTTCTAGCGCCCAATGAAAAGAAATCGCTGTGCGGTGGCGAACTCGGTAAGAAATGAGACAGGCTACACTGACGCGACCTGCTAGGCGGACGGGAACTACGACCTTTTTCCTACTTGACAGGAGCTAGCTTTGCCAGGAGAATTACGCGAGCCGCGGCTTCCCTTCTATAGCATTTATGTGAAAAGGTTTTGGTTTCCAGATGACATATAGCTAGCGTACGACGACTATGGTGCTTAATCGTAAAACGAGCCTAACGGTGATCATAGAATCAGAGAATTATCACACCTCAGCTCTCCGACCACTGAGGTTATTGAAATTACGCTTAAATGAACCCGCTACAGTGATTTACATCGCTAAAGTGCATCCAAATTTCCCGAAACGCTTATGATTTCGGAGATACTTGAAAGAAGAGTTGGCCGTACAGCGCTTTCTCGATCCCCTAGCAGTAAAGATACTCGGTAGTCCGCCCGTTCTTTTGAATGTACTTGGCGCGAGACTCTACCGAGTCTCTTGATGGAATATCTGCACTTTCTCACTTTTTACAGCGAAAATCATGGATAACTTGAGCATCTTCATAGATAGATCGATTCAGCTTGCAGAATCGTGTTCCTGGGCTCAAAACACTTCAGAAAAGTGTCCCACGAACGATTTCGAGGATCCATAATTTTTGGGTAAAAAATCGCGATAATCCAAAGAGCCAGACTCGTCGAATTTGAACGATTTTAAAGTCGAAAAAAAAGTTTCACCGAAATGATTAGTGGGACACTATTTTGACGTGTTTTGACGTGAGGGACGCGAATCTATTAAGCAATTTGAGCTCCGACTGAATCCTCTTGAAATATCTTCATTTTTTAGCTTTTTACAGCGAAAAATCAAGGATAACTCGAATATTTTCATAGATAGATCAATTCAGCTTGCAGAATCGTGTTCCTGGGGTCAAAACACTCCAGAAAAGTGTCCTCCGAACGATTTCGAGAATCCGTCATTTTTGGGTTGGAAATCGCGATAATCCAAAAGGCCAGACCTGTCGAATTCCGACGATTTTGGAGTAAAAAAAAAAGTTTTACCGGAATAATTCTTCAGAAACTTCCTTCACGTGTTTCGACCCGAGGAACAGGAATCTATTGAGCAAATTAGGCTACGAATGAATTCTAATGGAATATCTTCACTTTTTCACTTGTTACAGCGAAAAATTATGGATAACTCGGATATCTTCATAGATAGATCGATTCAGCTTGCGGAATCGTGTTCCTGGGGTCAAAACACTCCAGAAAAGTGTCATCCGAACGATTTCGAGAATCCATCATTTTTGGGTTTGAAATCGCGATAATCCAAAGGGCCAGACCTGTCGAATTTGGACGATTTCCGAGTCGAAAAAGAAGTTTCACCAAAATAATTCGTAGAACACTTTTTTTTACGTGTTTTGACGCAAAGAACACCAATCCATCAAGCAATTCGAGCTACGAATGAATCCTCTTGAAATATTTTCATTTTTTCACTTTTTACAGCGAAAAATCAAGGATAACTCGAATATCTTCATAGATAGATCGATTCAGCTTGCAGAATCGTGTTCCTGGGGTCGAAACACTTCAGAAAAGTGTCCTACGAACGATTCCGAAAATCTATCATTTTTCGGTTGGAAATCGCGATAATCCAAAAGGCCAGACCTGTCGAATTTTGACGATTTTAGAGTTAAAAACAAAGTTTTGACGAAATAATTCGTAGAACACTTTTTTCACGTGTTTTGACGTGAGGAACACGAATCTATTGAGCAAATGAGGCTACGAATAAATTCTAATGGAATATCTTCACTTTTTCACTTTTTACGGCAAAAATCATGAATAACTCGAATATTTCCATAGATAGATCAATTCAGCTTGCAGAATCGTGTTCCTGGGGTCGAAACACTTCAGAAAAGTGTCCTACGAACGATTTCGAGAATCCATCATTTTTGGGTTGGAAATCGCGATAATCCAGAGGGCCAGACCTGTCGAATTTTGACGATTTTGGAGTCGAAAAAAAAGTTTTTCCGGAATATTTCGTGGGACACTATTTTTACGTGTTTTGACGTGAGGGACGCAAATCCATTAAGCAATTTGAGCTCCGACCGAATCCTCTTGAAATATCTTCATTTTTTCACTTTTCACATCGAAAAATCGAGGATAACTTAAATATTTTCATAGATAGATCAATTGAGCTTGCAGAATCGTGTTTCGGGGGTCAAAACACTTCAGAAAAGTGTCTTCCGAACGATTTCGAAAATCCATCATTTTTGGGTTTGAAATCGCTATAATCCAAAGGGCCAGACCTGTCGAATTTGGACGATTTCGGAGTCAAAAAAAAAGTTTTACCGAAATAATTCGTAGAACTCTTTTTTCACGTGTTTTGACGTGAGGAACACGAATCTATTAAGCAAATTAGGCTACGAATGAATTCTAATGGAATATCTTCACTTTTTCACTTTTTACAGCATGAAATCATGGATAACTCGAATATCTTCATAGATAGATCGATTCAGCTTGCAGAATCGGGTTCCTGGGGTCGGAACACTTCAGAAAAGTGTCCTACGAACGATTTCGAAAATCCATCATTTTTGGGTTGGAAATCGCGATAATCCAAAAGGCCAGACCTGTCGAATTTTGACGATTTTGGAGTCAAAAAAAAAGTTTCACCAAAATAATTCGTAGGACACTTTTTTCACGTGTTTTGACGTCAGGAATACGAATCTATTGAGCAAATCAGGCTACGAATAAATTGCGATGAAATATCTCACCTTTTTCACTCTTTACAGCGAAAAATCAAGGATAACTCGAATATTTTCATAGATAGATCAATTCAGCTTGCAGAATCGTGTTCCTGGGGTCAAAACACTCCAGAAAAGTGTTCTACGAACGATTTCGAGAATTCATCATGTTTAGGTGAAAAAACGCGATAATTTAAAGAGCCAGACCTGTCGAATTTGAACGATTTTGAAGTCGAAAAAAAAGTTTTACCGAAATATTTCGTGGGACACTATTTTTACGTGTTTTGACGTGAGGGACGCGAATCCGTTAAGCAATTGGAGCTCCGACCGAATCCTCTTAAAATATCTTCATTTTTTCACTTTTCACATCGAAAAATCGAAGATAACTTAAATATTTTCATAGATAGATCAATTTAGCTTGCAGAATCGTGTTCCTGGGGTCAAAACACTTCAGAAAAGTGTCTTACGAACGATTTCGAAAATCCATCAACTTTGGGTTGTGATATATTATCTATAGTAATAGATGTGTGGAGAGGGGGCCCTCTGGTGGCGGCTCTCCAATCAATGGTTTGTCGGCTGTTCGGACATGGAGCTTCCACGGAAACTCGGAAGGAGGAAAGGAAAAAGGGGGGATAAGTTGGTAGGGAGAGTGGTCGGTGGTTTCTCTGTTATCGGAGGTTTCTCTTGCTAGAGCAGTCCTGAGAAGGACTGGGTGCAGTTTCGATGGTGCAATAGCTCTGAGAAGAGCTGGTTTAGAAGAGTTAGTCCTTAAAAGAACTGTTGGTAAAAATTTAGTTCTTAAAAGAACTGTTGGAAAGTTTAGTTCTTAAAAGAACTGTTTTTTCTGGTGGTCGGCAGGCGCCGAAATGAAAGGTAGAAGGCTGGTAGATGAAAAAACTGTATTCTCAGGTAGGAAAAGTACAGGCGTGGAGTGGTTCGGTATGTCCGAGCGAGGTACCCAATTGCTTTTTCCTCGAAAATCCCGGGGTCCTTAATCTATACGGGAGGTGTTACTACTGCGGGAAAGGTTGGCCACCTAGCGGCGGCTTTTGTACTAACCCCCTCTCGGGAGAGTTTTCTGGCGCGGACTCGGAGGGTCTTTTAAATACTATGCATAACTTGTTTTTATAACTTATTCTATCTTATGCGTGTAACAATTCGCCCCTGTTTAAAAGAGTCTGAGAGTCAGTGTAAATAGGATATAATATATAAAGGTACTTAGGTAATGGCATTATATAATAGGTTGCTCTTAAATAGTTTCATTTTTGGTTTTTTAGTTGGGGGCCTTTGGGTTTTTGTGACTAGTACGAATAAAAAAGAGACGGGGTCGTGGGAGGGCAGTTTGGGCTCACTTCCTTCTTGGACGGAGGTAATAGGGATGCCGTCTGCTTCCTTCTTGATCTTCTCCTAGGGGTGAGGAGCTCCTGGGTCTCGATTGGCTTAATCGATTATTGCCCGGCCTTCCAGGCGAGCGATGGATGGGGTTTGTGTCGTCTACTGGAGTGACGTGCTGGTCGGACTGTCCAGTCCGTGAAGCTGCTACGTGGAGCGATGGTGTGGTGTTTTCAGAGGTGGAGGGAGGTTCGTTGACGTGTGCTGGCTTCAACTGGAAACCGTGTACCTTCTTCTGAAAACCTCCGCGTCTGATTAGGAAGGTTTCCCCTCCGAGGGGCTGGATCACTTGGTATGGACCCTCCCAGGGGGGGGCGAGTCCTGCGTGATAGTGGTCAGCGGCATTGGAGAGGGGATGTGTACGGGCGTACACGTATTCGCCTTCCCGATACCGAGGTTCTGGATGGGCCTCGACTCGGTATCGTCTCTGGTAGCTTTGTTGGTGGTCAAGTGCGTCCTGCACTTGCTGGCTTCTGGAGGGGTTGTTTGCCCCTGGGTTGGGTAATTTCCATTCGCCTGGACGGCGAAGGTTGTGTCCCGTGAGGAGTTCGCCCGGAGTTCGTCCGGTAGCGGCGTTTCTTCTCGTTCGTAGGTTGAAGAGGATCTCTGGCAGTTTGAGATCCCACTTCGTGTGTTTCTCGTTTAAGAGGTGTAGTCGTAACCCCTTCTTGATTTCTTTGTTTCTTCGTTCGGTGGGGTTTGCTCGGGGGTGATAGATAGGTGTAGTCCAGGCTTGGACTTGCCATTTCTGACAGGCTTGGCTCCATTTCTCACTGGTGAATTGGGGTCCGTTGTCGCTTAAGAGGGCACGTGGGTATCCCCATCGACTGAAGACTTCGTTTTCCAACGTGCGGGTAATGGTTGTGGTTTCGGAGGTGCCGAGGGGAAAAGCTTCTACCCATCGGGTGAACAAATCGGTGACGACCAGTATGAATTTCCTTCCTCTTTTCGTTCGTGGGTATGGTCCCATTAGGTCGACGGCTATGGTGTCCCATGGGCTCTTTGGCTGTCGTGGTCTGACTGCTTTTTCTGTGTGTGCCCCTGTGGTCTTTATACAGCAGCATATGTGGCACTGCTGTACGTATTTTCGCACGTCTTCGCGCATTCCTCTCCAGGTGTAGTGTGTTTGGAGGGAGCGTAGGGTTTCTTCGCTCCCGGGGTGTCCAGCTAAGTCGACGTCGTGGTGAGCGTAGATCGCTCGTGTTGTCAGTGACTGGGGTATAACGATTCGCCAGGGTTCGTTTTCGTTTAGCCTTTGCTCCCAACGCCCCTCGGAGGCCCGGTGGTGTCGGAAAAACTTCTCCTCAGGTTCGCTACGTTCCTGTGTAGCGAGACGGTTCCATCTTTCGACTTCGTGGCAGGTCGCGGGATCGGCTTGTTGAGCCTGGAGGATTTCTTCTAGTAGTTCTCCTCCAGTGGTGGTGATCGTAAGAGCGGTAGGTGGTAACTCCCTGGGTTTGCTTGTTATCCTATTTGTGGGGGGTACTAGACGGTCTGTGGAGTCTAACTCTTCTCCATGATCCAACGCATCCGGTTGTCTCGAAAGAGCGTCTGGTAACTCGTTCTTCTTCCCTGGGCAGTGCCTGACTGTGAAGTTGAACTCTTGTAGAAGTAATGACCAACGGTAGAGTTTGGTCCGTTCGTCTTTCATTCTGTGCAGCCAAGTGAGAGCCTTATTGTCGGTGCAGAGGGTAAAAGGCCTCTCCTCTAGGTAAGGTCGGTACCGTCGTATCGCCCAGATGACGGCCAAGCATTCCTGCTCGTTTGAGTGGTAGCGCGTTTCGGCGGGGCTGAATTTCGCGCTGGCGTAGCTTATTATGTGTTTTTCTTGGTCTGGTCCGGCTTGGTATAGTACGGCGCCCATTCCTCGTCCGCTGGCGTCTGTCTGGAGAATATAGGGCCAGTCTGGGTGAGGTCGGTCCAGCCGTAGTGGTTTCTGGAACTCTAGTTTGAGCTCATTGAAGGCTTGTTGTGCTTCTGGAGTCCATCGGTATCTGCTCTTCGTATTTAGCAGATCTGTTAGCGGTATGGAAATTAGGGCAAAACGGGGAATGTATTCTCTTAGCCAATTGCAGGTGCCTAGGAATTTCTGGAGGTCCCGTCGGGTCTTCGGTGGTTCCGCCCTCGTGATAGCGCGGATATGCTCTGGCTGGGCTTCGTTCCCGTGTTGCGTGATGGTGTGTCCAAGGTACGTTAGTTTTTTGGCCCCAAATAAGCATTTTTCCGGGCCACAGGTGAGACCGTGTATGCTGAGTCTCTCGAGTACCAGGGAGATGTGGCGGAGGTGTTCTTCCCAGGTCTTGCTGTAAATGATGATGTCGTCGAGGTATACCAGGCAGAAGTCGTGGAGGTACCCGGTAAGGACTTCTTGGCTCATCAAGCGTTGGAAAGTGTTCGGGGCGTTCTTTAAGCCGAACGGCATCACCCGGAACTGGTAGGTTCCTCCGTTTGGGGTGGAGAAGGCGGTATATTTCTTTGCGTGTTCTTCCATAGGAACTTGCCAGTACCCACTTTTCAGATCGAGTGTGCTGAAGATGGAGGCGTTCCCCAAATCCTTCAGAGTCTCTGGGATCAGTGGGATGGGTTGTGCGGTGTCTTCAGTGACTGCATTGATCTTTCGGTAGTCGACGCAAAATCTCGGTTGTCCATCTTTTTTTGTTACAATGACGATAGGCGAGCTGTATGGAGATGTGCATGGCTCTATTACTTGGTTAGCTAGCATTTCCTGAACTTGTTCTCGGATAAGTTTTTTCTTTTTTTCCGAATAACGATAGAGAGGGGATCGCAGTGGTTGGTTCGAGAGGAGTTTGATATCGTGTCTTATGGAATGGGTTTGTGCCAGTCGCCCGGTTGACTGGAAGGTATGGGCGTACTGTTTGACGATCCGCTGGAATTCTTCGGCGTGGTTTGCTGGGAACTCATTTTGGAGCTCGGGGTGTTTGGTTGGGGGTTCTTGGTTGTGGGCGGTTAGAAATAGAGCTGTGTATCGTGCTTCTTTCCCCATGTGTAAGCATCCTCGATGGAGGTCGATGACAGCGCTATGTTCTGTCAGCCATGGGAGGCCGATTACCATGGATTCTCGTAGGGAAGGTGCGGCTAGTGCGGTGAATGAGAGTTTGTGGCCCTCTATGTGGATCACGGTGGTGGCTACCCCTTGTATCGGTAGCGTGGCGCCTTGGTCGGCGAGAAGGGCTTCGGTGGGTCCCGGGCGGATTTGATTTTGCCGGGGTAGGAGTTGGGGGTGGATGAAATTGTCCGTCGCCCCGGTGTCGATCACGGCGTGTACCTCGAGTCCGTTGATCCAGATGCGTATACGAGGTAGCCCGTGTCGAGTTGTATCTCTTTTTATCGTGGTGCCGAGGTAGACTGGGCGACGGTGTCTTGGCTGACCGCCGCCCCTCTCCAGTTTCCCGTTTCTGTTGGTCGAGTCTGATAAACCGGACAGTCGCGATGCCAGTGCCGTTCTGGGCAGTGCCAACACTTAGGCACTGTGCGTTCCTCTTTGGGCTGCGTTGGTCGAGTGGGTTCGCTTTTTGTTTGCTTCTCGATTCGTATTTCCTCCTTCTTGGGTTTGGAGGTACTCTCTCGGGCTCTTTCATCGTGTTCTGCTTCGAGCGCCCGAGTTAGGAGCTCGGCGAAGTCAGGGAGTGAGAAAGGCCGGATGGCCGATCGGAGGGTCGGGCGTAGGAGTTCGAGTAGGGTGGCCACTTTTTCTGATTCAGGGTCCGCTCGGCGGAGTCTCTGGTATAGCCGGTATTTCTGTTGTAGGAAAGGACCGGTAGGCTCTTTGTCCCCTTGCCTCTGGGAGAAAAGTTAGGCATTTAGTCGGGACAGTACTGATTGACTGTTGAATCGGTTAGTGAGTAGTCGCTGGAAAGTCGCCCAATCCCAGTCGAGGTTTGTGTAGCAACTCCACCATTTCTTGGCTTCTCCTTGTAGACCTTGTTCGGCCATTTCTGTCCGCGACGTACCCGCTGGACGTACGGCGTCGTAGTATTCTTCGCATTGTTGTAGGTAGGCTATTGGAGATTCGTGGTCGAAACCGTGGTAGACCGGTGGGCTCGGCCGATTGATCGTTAGTGACTGCATCAGAGCTACCCATTCGGGCGAGAGTTGAGCAGGAATCTGGACAGGAGAAGGGATAGGGGTGGGTGGCGGTGGAGATTCTTCGTGGTCGGGCATTCTTCTGGGCCTACCGCGAGTTCGCGGCAGCTCTTCGATACCCTCTGGGTTGTGATGTGGAAAATCTTCCGTATGTAGGGTCTGTTTGTTGTTGGGCGCCACTGGGTTTTGGTTAACTCCCAGAAGTGTTGTGTTGCTGGCTAGTCGTTCAGATCGTCTGACTGGCGAGTGTTCCGTAGCCATCGCTGGTCTATGAGAGACTGACTGTCTCCGATTTTCTTCTCTCAGGTCGGATGTTGGTTCGCCCCACGTTGGGCGCCAAATTGATATATTATCTATAGTAATAGATGTGTGGAGAGGGGGCCCTCTGGTGGCGGCTCTCCAATCAATGGTTTGTCGGCTGTTCGGACATGGAGCTTCCACGGAAACTCGGAAGGAGGAAAGGAAAAAGGGGGGATAAGTTGGTAGGGAGAGTGGTCGGTGGTTTCTCTGTTATCGGAGGTTTCTCTTGCTAGAGCAGTCCTGAGAAGGACTGGGTGCAGTTTCGATGGTGCAATAGCTCTGAGAAGAGCTGGTTTAGAAGAGTTAGTCCTTAAAAGAACTGTTGGTAAAAATTTAGTTCTTAAAAGAACTGTTGGAAAGTTTAGTTCTTAAAAGAACTGTTTTTTCTGGTGGTCGGCAGGCGCCGAAATGAAAGGTAGAAGGCTGGTAGATGAAAAAACTGTATTCTCAGGTAGGAAAAGTACAGGCGTGGAGTGGTTCGGTATGTCCGAGCGAGGTACCCAATTGCTTTTTCCTCGAAAATCCCGGGGTCCTTAATCTATACGGGAGGTGTTACTACTGCGGGAAAGGTTGGCCACCTAGCGGCGGCTTTTGTACTAACCCCCTCTCGGGAGAGTTTTCTGGCGCGGACTCGGAGGGTCTTTTAGATACTATGCATAACTTGTTTTTATAACTTATTCTATCTTATGCGTGTAACAGTTGCAAATCGCGATAATCCAAAAGGCCAGACCTGTCGAATTTGAACGATTTTGAAGTCGAAAAAAAAGTTTTACCGAAATGATTCGTGGGACACTATTTTTACGTGTTTTGACGTGAGGGACGCGAATTTATTAAGCAATTTGAGCTCCGACTGAATCCTCTTGAAATATCTTTATTTTTTCACTTTTTACATTGAAAAATCAAGGATAACTCAAATATTTTTATAGATAGATCAAATTAGCTCGCAAAATCGTGTTTCTGGGGTCAAAACAATGCACAAAAGTGTCCTTCGAACGATTTCGAAAATCCATCATTTTTCAGTGAGAAATCGCGATAATCCAAAGGGCCAGACCTGTCGAATTCGGACGATTTTGGAGTCAAAAAAAAAAGTTTCACTGAAATAATTCGTGGGACACTCTTTTCACGTGTTTTGACGTGAGGAATACGAATCTATTGAGCAAATTAGGGTACGAATGAATTCCGATGGAATATCTTTACTTTTTCACTTTTTACAGCGAAAACTCATGGATAACTCGAATATTTTCATAGATAGATCGATTCAGCTTGCAGAATCGTGTTCCTGGGGTCGAATTACTTCACAAAAGTGTCCTTCGAACGATTTCGAAAATCCATCATTTTTGGGTGAGAAATCGCGATCATCCAAAGGGCCAGACCTGTCAAATTTGTACGATTTCGGAGTCGAAATAAAAATTTCACCGAAATAATTTGTAGGACACTTTTTTGACGTGTTTTGACGTAAGGAACACGATTCCATTAGGCAAATCGAGCTACGAATGAATCCTCTTGAAATATCTTCATTTTCTCACTTTTCACAGCGAGAAATCAAGGATAACTCGAATATTTTCATAGATAGATCAGTTCAGCTTGCAGAATCGTGTTTCTGGGGTCAAAACACTTCAGAAAAGTGTCCTACGGACGATTTCGAGAATCCATCGTTTTTGGGTTCGAAATCGCGATAATCCAAGAGGCCAGACCTGTCGAATTTGGACGATTTTGGAGTCGAAAAAAAAGTTTTACCGAAATGATTCGTGGGACACTATTTTCACGTGTTTTGACGTGAGGGACGCGAATTTATCAAGCAATTTGAGCTCCGACCGAATCCTCTTGAAATATCTTCATTTTTTTCACTTTTCACATCGAAAAATCGAGGATAACTTCAATATTTTCATAGATAGATCAATTCAGCTTGCAGAATCGTGTTACCGGGGTCAAAACACTTCAGAAAAGTGTCCTCCGAAAGATTTCGAGAATCCATCATTTTTGGGTTTGAAATCGCTATAATCCAAAGGGCCAGACCTGTCGAATTTGGACGATTTTGGAGTCGAAAAAAAAGTTTTACCGAAATGATTCGTGGGACACTATTTTTACGTGTTTTGACGTGAGGGACGCGAATTCATTAAGCAATTTGAGCTACGACCGAATTCTCTTGAAATATCTTCATTTTTTCACTTTTTACAGCAAAAAATCGAGGATAACTCAAATATTTTCGTAGATAGATCGATTCAACTTGCAGAATCGTGTTCCTGGGGTCAAAACACTTCGGAAAAGTGTCCTACGAACGATTTCGGAAATCCATCATTTTTGGGTGAAAAATCGCGATGATATAAAGGGCCAGACCTGTCGAATTTGGACGATTTTGGAGTCGAAAAAAAAGTTCTACCGAAATAATTCGTAGGACACTTTTTTCACGTGTTTTGACGTGGAGAACACGAATTTATTAGGCAAATTGAGCTACGAATGAATCCTCTTGAAATATCTTCATTTCTTCACTTTTTAGAGCAAAAAATCAAGGATAACTCGGATATTTTCATGGATAGATCAATTCAGCTCGCAGAATCGTGTTCCTGGGGTCGAAACACTCCAGAAAAGTGTCCGACGAACGATTCCGAAAATCCATCATTTTTGGGTTGGAAATCGCGATAATCCAAAAGGCCAGACCTGTCGAACTTTGACGATTTTGGAGTAAAGAACAAAGTTTTGACGAAATAATTCGTAGAACACTTTTTTCACGTGTTTTGACGTGAGGAACACGAATCTATTGAGCAAATGAGGCTACGAATGAATTCTAATGGAATATCTTCACTTTTTCACTTTTTACAGCAAAAATCATGAATAACTCGAATATTTCCATAGATAGATCAATTCAGCTTGCAGAATCGTGTTCCTGGGGTCGAAACACTTCAGAAAAGTGTCCTACGAACGATTTCGAGAATCCATCATTTTTGGGTTGGAAATCGCGATAATCCAAAAGGCCAGACCTGTCGAATTTTGACGATTTTGTAGTCGAAAAAAAAGTTTTCCCGAAATATTTCGTGGGAAGCTATTTTTACGTGTTTTGACGTGAGGGACGCGAATCCATTAAGCAATTTGAGCTACGAATGAATCCTCTTGGAATATCTTCATTTTTTCACTTTTCACAGCGAAAAATCGAGGATAACTCGAATATTTTCATAGATAGATCAGTTAAGCTTGCAGAATCGTGTTCCTGGGGTCAAAACACTCCAGAAAAGTGTCCTACGAACGATTTCGAAAATCCATCATTTTTCGGTGAGAAATCGCGATAATCCAAACGGCCGGACCAGTCAAATTTGTACGATTTTGAAGTCGAAAAAATAGTTCCACCAAAATAATTCGTAGGACACTCTTTTCACGTGTTTTGACGTCAGGAATACGAATCTATTGAGCAAATCAGGCTACGAATAAATTGCGATGAAATATCTCACCTTTTTCACTCTTTACAGCGAAAAATCAAGGATAACTCGAATATTTTCATAGATAGATCAATTCAGCTTGCAGAATCGTGTTCCTGGGGTCAAAACACTCCAGAAAAGTGTTCTACGAACGATTTCGAGAATTCATCATGTTTAGGTGAAAAAACGCGATAATTTAAAGGGCCAGACCTGTCGAATTCGGACGATTTTGGAGTCAAAAAAAAAAGTTTCACTGAAATAATTCGTGGGACACTCTTTTCACGTGTTTTGACGTGAGGAATACGAATCTATTGAGCAAATTAGGGTACGAATGAATTCCGATGGAATATCTTTACTTTTTCACTTTTTACAGCGAAAACTCATGGATAACTCGAATATTTTCATAGATAGATCGATTCAGCTTGCAGAATCGTGTTCCTGGGGTCGAATTACTTCACAAAAGTGTCCTTCGAACGATTTCGAAAATCCATCATTTTTGGGTGAGAAATCGCGATCATCCAAAGGGCCAGACCTGTCAAATTTGTACGATTTCGGAGTCGAAATAAAAATTTCACCGAAATAATTTGTAGGACACTTTTTTGACGTGTTTTGACGTAAGGAACACGATTCCATTAGGCAAATCGAGCTACGAATGAATCCTCTTGAAATATCTTCATTTTCTCACTTTTCACAGCGAGAAATCAAGGATAACTCGAATATTTTCATAGATAGATCAGTTCAGCTTGCAGAATCGTGTTTCTGGGGTCAAAACACTTCAGAAAAGTGTCCTACGGACGATTTCGAGAATCCATCATTTTTGGGTTTGAAATCGCTATAATCCAAAGGGCCAGACCTGTCGGATTTGGACGATTTTGGAGTCGGAAAAAAAGTATTACCAAAATAATTCGTGGGACACTATTTTCACGTGTTTTGACGTGAGGGACGCGAATCTTTTGAGCAAATGAGGCTACGAATGAATTCTAATGGAATATCTTCTCTTCTTCACTTTTTACATCAAAAAATCAAAAATAACTCAAATATTTTCATAGATAGATCAATTTAGCTCGCAGAATCGTGTTCCTGGGGTCAAAACACTTCAGAAAAGTGTCCTTCGAACGATTTCAAGAATCCATCATTTTTGGGTTTGAAATCGCTATAATCCAAAGGGCCAGACCTGTCGGATTTGGACGATTTTGGAGTCGAAAAAACAGTTTTACCGAAATAATTCGTGGAAAACTTTTTTTACGTGTTTTGACGTGAGGGACACGAATTCATCAAGCAATTTGAGCTACGACCGAATTCTCTTGGAATATCTTCATTTTTGCACTTTTTACAGCAAAAAATCGGAGATAACTCAAATATTTTCGTAGATAGATCGATTCAACTCGCAGAATCGTGTTCCTGGGGTCAAAACACTTCGGAAAAGTGTCCTACGAACGATTTCGGAAATCCATCATTTTTGGGTGAGAAATCGCGATGATATAAAAGGCCAGACCTGTCGAATTTGGACGATTTTGGAGTCGAAAAAAAAGTTCCACCAAAATAATTCGTAGGACACTTTTTACACGTGTTTTGACGTGAGAAATACGAATCTATTGAGCAAATCAGGCTACGAATAAATTCCAATGGAATATCTTTACTTTTTCACTTTTTACGGCGAAAATCATAGATAACTCGAATATCTTCATCGATAGATCGATTCAGCTTGCAGAATCGTGTTCCTGGGGTCAAAACACTCCGGAAAAGTGTTCTACGAACGATTTCGAGAATCCATCATGTTTAGGTGGAAAAACACGATAATTTGAAGGGCCAGACCTGTCGAATTTGAACGATTTTGAAGTCGAAGAAAAAGTTTTACCATAATATTTCGTGGGACACGATTTTTACGTGTTTTGACGTGAGAGACGCGAACCCATTAAGCAATTTGAGCTCCGACCGAATCCTCTTGAAATATCTTCATTTTTTCACTTTTCATATCGAAAAATCGAGGATAACTTAAATATTTTCATAGACAGATCAATTTCGCTTGCAGAATCGTGTTTCTGGGGTCAAAACAATGCACAAAAGTGTCCTTCGAACGATTTCGAAAATCCATCATTTTTCGGTGAGGAATCGCGATAATCCAAAGGGGCCAGATCTGTCGAATTCGGACGATTTTTGAGTCAAAAAAAAAAGTTTCACTGAAATAATTCGTGGGACACTCTTCTCACGTGTTTTGACGTGAGGAATACGAATCTATTGAGCAAATTAGGGTACGAATGAATTCCGATGGAATATCTTTACTTTTTCACTTTTTACAGCGAAAAATCATGGATAACTCGAATATTTTCATAGATAGATCGATTCAGCTTGCAGAATCGTGTTCCTGGGGTCGAATTACTTCACAAAAGTGTCCTTCGAACGATTTCGAAAATCCATCATTTTTTGGTGAGAAATCGCGATCATCCAAAGGGCCAGACCTGTCAAATTTGTACGATTTTGGAGTCGAAATAAAAATTTCACCGAAATAATTTGTAGGACACTTTTTTGACGTGTTTTGACGTGAGGAACACGATTCCATTAGGCAAATCGAGATACGAATGAATCCTCTTGAAATATCTTCATTTTCTCACTTTTCACAGCGAGAAATCAAGGATAACTCAAATATTTTCATAGATAGATCAGTTCAGCTTGCAGAATCGTGTTCCTGGGGTCAAAACACTTCAGAAAAGCTTCCTACGGACGATTTCGAGAATCCATCGTTTTTGGGTTCGAAATCGCGATAATCCAAGAGGCCAGACCTGTCGAATTTGGACGATTTTGGAGTCGAAAAAAAGTTTTACCGAAATGATTCGTGGGACACTATTTTTACGTGTTTTGACGTGAGGGACGCGAATTTATTAAGCAATTTGAGCTCCGACCGAATCCTCTTGAAATATCTTCATTTTTTCACTTTTCACATCGAAAAATCGAGGATAACCTCAATATTTTCCTAGATAGATCAATTGAGCTTGCAGAATCGTGTTTCTGGGGTCAAAACACTTCAGAAAAGTGTCCTCCGAACGATTTCGAGAATCCATCATTTTTGGGTTTGAAATCGCTATAATCCAAAGGGCCAGACCTGTCGAATTTGGACGATTTTGGAGTCGAAAAAAAAGTTTTACCGAAATGATTCGTGGGACACTACTTTTACGTGTTTTGACGTGAGGGACGCAAATTTATTAAGCAATTTGAGCTACGACCGAATCCTCTTGAAATATCTTCATTTTTTCACTTTTTACAGCAAAAAATCGAGGATAACTCAAATATTTTCGTAGATAGATCGATTCAACTTGCAGAATCGTGTTCCTGGGGTCAAAACACTTCGGAAAAGTGTCCTACGAACGTTTTCGGAAATCCATCATTTTTGGGTGAGAAATCGCGATGATATAAAGGGCCAGACTTGTCGAATTTGGACGATTTTGGAGTCGAAAAAAAAGTTCCACCGAAATAATTCGTTGGACACTTTTTTTACGTGTTTTGACGTGGAGAACACGAATTCATTGGGCAAATTGAGCTACGAATGAATCCTCTTGAAATATCTTCATTTCTTCACTTTTGAGAGCAAAAAATCAAGGATAACTCGGATATTTTCATAGATAGATCAATTCAGCTCGCAGAATCGTGTTCCTGGGGTCGAAACACTTCAGAAAAGTGTCCTACGAACGATTCCGAAAATCCATCATTTTTGGGTTGGAAATCGCGATAATCCAAAAGGCCAGACCTGTCGAACTTTGACGATTTTGGAGTAAAGAACAAAGTTTTGACGAAATAATTCGTAGAACACTTTTTTCACGTGTTTTGACGTGAGGAACACGAATCTATTAGGCAAATGAGGCTACGAATAAATTCTAATGGAATATCTTCACTTTTTCACTTTTTACAGCAAAAATCATGAATAACTCGAATATTTCCATAGATAGATCAATTCAGCTTGCAGAATCGTGTTCCTGGGGTCGAAACACTTCAGAAAAGTGTCCTACGATCGATTTCGAGAATCCATCATTTTTGGGTTGGAAATCGCGATAATCCAAAAGGCCAGACCTGTCGAATTTTGACGATTTTGTAGTCGAAAAAAAAGTTTTCCCGAAATATTTCGTGGGACACTATTTTTACGTGTTTTGACGTGAGGGACGCGAATCCATTAAGCAATTTGAGCTCCGACCGAATCCTCTTGAAATATCTCCATTTTTTCACTTTTCACAGCGAAAAATCAAGGATAACTCGAATATTTTCATAGATAGATCAATTCAGCTTGCAGAATCGTGTTCCTGGGGTCAAAACACTCCAGAAAAGTGTTCTACGAACGATTTCGAGAATCCATCATGTTTAGGTGAAAAAACGCGATAATTTAAAGGGCCAGACCTGTCGAATTTGAACGATTTTGAAGTCGAAAAAAAAGTTTTACCGAAATATTTCGTGGGACACCATTTTTACGTGTTTTGACGTGAGGGACGCGAATCCGTTAAGCAATTTGAGCTCCGACCGAATCCTCTTGAAATATCTTCATTTTTCCACTTTTCACATCGAAAAATCGAGGATAACTTAAATATTTTTATAGATAGATCAATTTAGCTTGCAGAATCGTGTTTCTGGGGTCAAAACACTTCAGAAAAGTGTCCTCCGAACGATTTCGAGAATCCATCATTTCTGGGTTTGAAATTGCTATAATCCAAAGGGCCAGACCTGTCGAATTTGGACGATTTTGGAGTCAAAAAAAAAGTTTTACCGAAATGATTCGTAGAACACTTTTTTCACGTGTTTTGACGTGAGAAACACGAATCTATTCGGCAAGTTAGGCTACAGATGAGTTCCAATGAAATATCTTCACTTTTTCACTTTTTACGGCGAAAAATCATGGATAACTCGAATATTTTCATAGATAGATCGATTCAGCTTGCAGAATCGTGTTCCTGGGGTCGAATTACTTCACAAAAGTGTCCTTCGAACGATTTCGAAAATCCATCATTTTTTGGTGAGAAATCGCGATCATCCAAAGGGCCAGACCTGTCAAATTTGTACGATTTTGGAGTCGAAATAAAAATTTCACCGAAATAATTTGTAGGACACTTTTTTCACGTGTTTTGACGTGGAGAACACGAATCCATTAGGCAAATTGAGCTACGGATGAATCCTCTTGGAATATCTTTATTCCTCCACTTTTTAGAGCAAAAAATCAAGGATAACTCGGATATTTTCATAGATAGATCAATTCAGCTCGCAGAATCGTGTTCCTGGGGTCGAAACACTTCAGAAAAGTGTCCTCCGAACGATTTCGAGAATCCATCATTTTTGGGTTTGGAATCGTTATAATCCAAAATGCCAGACCTGTCGAATTTGGACGATTTTGGAGTCGAAAAAAAAGTATCACCAAAATGATTCGTGGGACACTTTTTTCACGTGTTTCGACGTGAGGAACACGAATCTATTGAGCAAATTAGGCTACGAATGAATTCTAATGGAATATCTTCACTTTTTCACTTTTTACAGCGAAAATCATGGATAACTCGAATATTTCCATAGATAGATCAATTCAGCTTGCAGAATCGTGTTCCTGGGGTCGAAACACTTCAGAAAAGTGTCCTACGAACGATTTCGAAAATCCATCATTTTTGGGTGAGAAATCGCGATAATCCAAACGGCCAAACCTGTCAAATTTGTACGATTTTGGAGTAAAAAAAAAAGTTTGACCGAAATCATTCGTAGAAAACTTTTTTCACGTGTTTTGACGTGAGGAATACGAATCTATTGAGCAAATTAGGCTACGAATAAATTCCAATGGAATATCTTCACTTTCTCACTTTTTACAGCGAAAATCATGGATAACTTGAATATCTTCATAGATAGATCGATTCAGCTTGCAGAATCGTTTTCCTGGGCTCAAAACACTTCAGAAAAGTGTCCCACGAACGAATTCGAGAATTCATCATGTTTAGGTGAAAAAAAGCGATAATTTAAAGAGCCAGACCTGTCGAATTTGAACGATTTTGAAGTCGAAAAAAAAGTTTTACCGAAATATTTCGTGGGACACTATTTTTACGTGTTTTGACGTGAGGGACGCGAATCCGTTAAGCAATTTGAGCTCCGAACGAATCCTTTCGAAATATCTTCATTTTTTCACTTTTCACATCGAAAAATCGAGGATAACTTAAATATTTTCATAGATAGATCAATTTAGCTTGCAGAATCGTGTTTCTGGGGTCAAAACACTTCAGAAAAGTGTCCTCCGAACGATTTCGAGAATCCATCATTTCTGTGTTTGAAATCGCTATAATCCAAAGGGCCAGACCTGTCGAATTTGGACGATTTTGGAGTCAAAAAAAAAGTTTTACCGAAATGATTCGTGAAACACTTTTTTCACGTGTTTTGACGTGAGGAACACGAATCTATTGGGCAAGTTAGGCTACGGATGAGTTCCAATGAAATATCTTCACTTTTTCACTTTTTACGGCGAAAATCATGAATAACTCGAATATTTCCATAGATAGATCAATTCAGCTTGCAGAATCGTGTTCCTGGGGTCGAAACACTTCAGAAAAGTGTCCTACGAACGAATTCGAGAATCCATCATTTTTGGGTTGGAAATCGCGGTAATCCAAAAGGCCAGACCTGTCGAATTTTGACGATTTTGGAGTCGAAAAAAAAGTTTTCCCGAAATATTTCGTGGGACACTATTTTTACGTGTTTCGACGTGAGGGACGCGAATCCGTTGAGCAATTTGAGCTCTGACCGAATCCTCTCGAAATATCTTCATTTTTTCACTTTTCACATCGAAAAATCGAGGATCACTTAAATATTTTCATAGATAGATCAATTGAGCTTGCAGAATCGTGTTTCTGGGGTCAAAACCCTTCAGAAAAGTGTCCTCCGAACGATTTCGAGATTCCATCATTTTTGGGTTCGAAATCGCTATAATCCAAAGGGCCAGACCTTTCGAATTCCGACGATTTTGGAGTCGAAAAAAAAGTATCACCAAAATGATTCGTGGGACACTTTTTTTACGTGTCTTGACGTGAGGAACACGAATCTATTGAGCAAATTAGGCTACGAATGAATTCTAATGGAATATCTTCACTTTTTCACTTTTTACAGCGAAAATCATGGATAACTCGAATATTTCCATAGATAGATCAATTCAGCTCGCAGAATCGTGTTCCTGGGGTCGAAACACTTCAGAAAAGTGTCCTACGAACGATTTCGAAAATCCATCATTTTTGGGTTGGAAATCGCGATAATCCAAAAGGCCAGACCCTTCGAATTTTGACGATTTTAGAGTAAAAAAAAAAGTTTTACCGAAATAATTCGTAGAAAACTTTTTTTACGTGTTTTGACGTGAGGAATACGAATCTATTGAGCAAATTAGGCTACGAATAAATTCCAATGGAATATCTTCACTTTCTCACTTTTTACAGCGAAAATCATGGATAACTTGAATATCTTCATAGATAGATCGATTCAGCTTGCAGAATCGTGTTCCTGGGCTCAAAACACTTCAGAAAAGTGTCCCACGAACGATTTCGAGGATCCATAATTTTTGGGTAAAAAATCGCGATAATCCAAAGAGCCAGACTCGTCGAATTTGAACGATTTTAAAGTCGAAAAAAAAGTTTCACCGAAATGATTAGTGGGACACTATTTTGACGTGTTTTGACGTGAGGGACGCGAATCTATTAAGCAATTTGAGCTCCGACTGAATCCTCTTGAAATATCTTCATTTTTTCACTTTTTACAGCGAAAAATCAAGGATAACTCGAATATTTTCATAGATAGATCAATTCAGCTTGCAGAATCGTGTTCCTGGGGTCAAAACACTCCAGAAAAGTGTCCTCCGAACGATTTCGAGAATCCATCATTTTTGGGTTGGAAATCGCGATAATCCAAAAGGCCAGACCTGTCGAATTCCGACGATTTTGGAGTCAAAAAAAAAGTTTTACCGGAATAATTCTTCAAACACTTCCTTCACGTGTTTCGACCCGAGGAACAGGAATCTATTGAGCAAATTGGGCTACGAATGAATTCTAATGGAATATCTTCACTTTTTCACTTGTTACAGCGAGAAATCATGGATAACTCGAATATCTTCATAGATAGATCATTCAGCTTGCAGAATCGTGTTCCTGGGGTCAAAACACTCCAGAAAAGTGTCATCCGAACGATTTCGAGAATCCATCATTTTTGGGTTTGAAATCGCGATAATCCGAAGGGCCAGTGATTTCCGAGTCGAAAAAGAAGTTTCACCAAAATAATTCGTAGAACACTTTTTTTTACGTGTTTTGACGCAAAGAATACCAATCCATCAAGCAATTCGAGCTACGAATGAATCCTCTTGAAATATTTTCATTTTTTCACTTTTTACAGCGAAAAATCAAGGATAACTCGAATATCTTCATAGATAGATCGATTCAGCTTGCAGAATCGTGTTCCTGGGGTCGGAACACTTCAGAAAAGTGTCCTACGAACGATTCCGAAAATCTATCATTTTTCGGTTGGAAATCGCGATAATCCAAAAGGCCAGACCTGTCGAATTTTGACGATTTTAGAGTTAAAAACAAAGTTTTGACGAAATAATTCGTAGAACACTTTTTTCACGTGTTTTGACGTGAGGAACACGAATCTATTGAGCAAATGAGGCTACGAATAAATTCTAATGGAATATCTTCACTTTTTCACTTTTTACGGCAAAAATCATGAATAACTCGAATATTTCCATAGAGAGATCAATTCAGCTTGCAGAATCGTGTTCCTGGGGTCGAAACACTTCAGAAAAGTGTCCTACGAACGATTTCGAGAATCCATCATTTTTGGGTTGGAAATCGCTATAATCCAAAGGGCCAGACCTGTCGAATTTGGACGATTTCGGAGTCAAAAAAAAGTTTCACCGAAATAATTCGTAGAACTCTTCTTACGTGTTTTGACGTGAGGAACACGAATCTATTAAGCAAATTAGGCTACGAATGAATTCTAATGGAATATCTTCACTTTTTCACTTTTTACAGCATGAAATCATGGATAACTCGAATATCTTCATAGATAGATCGATTCAGCTTGCAGAATCGTGTTCCTGGGGTCGGAACACTTCAGAAAAGTGTCCTACGAACGATTTCGAAAATCCATCATTTTTCAGTGAGAAATCGCGATAATTCAAACGGCCAGACCTGTCAAATTTGTACGATTTTGAAGTCAAAAAAATAGTTCTACCAAAATAATTCGTAGGACACTTTTTTCACGTGTTTTGACGTGAGGGACGCGAATCCGTTAAGCAAGTTGAGCTCCGACCGAATCCTCTTGAAATATCTTCATTTTTTCACTTTTCACATCGAAAAATCGAGGATAACTTAAATATTTTCATAGATAGATCAATTTAGCTCGCAGAATCGTGTTTCTGGGGTCAAAACACTTCAGAAAAGTGTCCTCCGAACGATTTCGAGAATCCATCATTTCTGTGTTTGAAATCGCTATAATCCAAAGGAACAGACCTGTCGAATTTGGACGATTTTGGAGTCAAAAAAAAAGTTTTACCGAAATGATTCGTAAAACACTTTTTTCACGTGTTTTGACGTGAGGAACACGAATCTATTGGGCAAGTTAGGCTACGGATGAGTTCCAATGAAATATCTTCACTTTTTCACTTTTTTACGGCGAAAATCATGAATAACTCGAATATTTCCATAGATAGATCAATTCCGCTTGCAGAATCGTGTTCCTGGGGTCGAAACACTTCAGAAAAGTGTCCTACGAACGAATTCGAGAATCCATCATTTTTGGGTTGGAAATCGCGATAATCCAAAAGGCCAGACCTGTCGAATTTTGACGATTTTGGAGTCGAAAAAAAAGTTTTCCCGAAATATTTCGTGGGACAGTATTTTAACGTGTTTTGACGTGAGGGACGCGAATCCGTTAAGCAATTTGAGCTCCGACCGAATCCTCTTGAAATATCTTCATTTTTTTCACTTTTCACATCGAAAAATCGAGGATCACTTAAATATTTTCATAGATAGATCAATTGAGCTTGCAGAATCGTGTTTCTGGGGTCAAAACCCTTCAGAAAAGTGTCCTCCGAACGATTTCGAGATTCCATCATTTTGGGTTCGAAATCGCTATAATCCAAAGGGCCAGACCTGTCGAATTTGGACGATTTTGGAAACGAAAAAAAAGTATCACCAAAATGATTCGTGGGACACTTTTTTACGTGTCTTGACGTGAGGAACACGAATCTATTGAGCAAATTAGGCTACGAATGAATTCTAATGGAATATCTTCACTTTTTCACTTTTTACAGCGAAAATCATGGATAACTCGAATATTTCCATAGATAGATCAATTCAGCTCGCAGAATCGTGTTCTTGGGGTCGAAACACTTCAGAAAAGTGTCCTACGAACGATTTCGAAAATCCATCATTCTTGGGTTGGAAATCGCGATAATCCAAAAGGCCAGACCTTTCGAATTTTGACGATTTTAGAGTAAAAAAAAAAAGTTTTACCGAAATAATTCGTAGAACACTTTTTTCACGTGTTTAAACGTGAGGAATACGAATCTATTGAGCAAATTAGGCTACCAATAAATCCCGAAGAAATATCTTCACTTTTCCACTTCTTACAGCGAAAATCATGGATAACTCGAATATTTCCATAGATAGATCAATTCAGCTTGCAGAATCGTGTTCCTGGGGTCGAAACACTTCAGAAAAGTGTCCTACGAACGATTTCGAAAATCCATCATTTTTCAGTGAGAAATCGCGATAATCCAAACGGCCAGACCTGTCAAATTTGTACGATTTTGAAGTCGAAAAAATAGTTCTACCAAAATAATTCGTAGGACACTTTTTTCACGTGTTTTGACGTCAGGGATACGAATCTATCGAGCAAATCAGGCTACGATAAAATTGCGATGAAATATCTCACCTTTTTCACTCTTTACAGCGAAAAATCAAGGACAACTCGAATATTTTCATAGATAGATCAATTCAGCTTGCAGAATCGTGTTCCTGGGGTCAAAACACTTCAGAAAAGTGTTCTACCGAACGATTTCGAGAATTCATCATGTTTAGGTGAAAAAACGCGATAATTTAAAGAGCCAGACCTGTCGAATTTGAACGATTTTGAAGTCGAAAAAAAAGTTTTACCGAAATATTTCGTGGGACACTATTTTCACGTGTTTTGACGTGAGGGACGCGAATCCGTTAAGCAAGTTGAGCTCCGACCGAATCCTCTTGAAATATCTTCATTTTTTCACTTTTCACATCGAAAAATCGAGGATAACTTAAATATTTTCATAGATAGATCAATTTAGCTTGCAGAATCGTGTTTCTGGGGTCAAAACACTTCAGAAAAGTGTCCTCCGAACGATTTCGAGAATCCATCATTTCTGTGTTTGAAATCGCTATAATCCAAAGGAACAGACCTGTCGAATTTGGACGATTTTGGAGTCAAAAAAAAAAGTTTTACCGAAATGATTCGTAAAACACTTTTTTCACGTGTTTTGACGTTAGGAACACGAATCTATTGGGCAAGTTAGGCTACGGATGAGTTCCAATGAAATATCTTCACTTTTTCACTTTTTACGGCGAAAATCATGAATAACTCGAATATTTCCATAGATAGATCAATTCCGCTTGCAGAATCGTGTTCCTGGGGTCGAAACACTTCAGAAAAGTGTCCTACGAACGAATTCGAGAATCCATCATTTTTGGGTTGGAAATCGCGATAATCCAAAAGGCCAGACCTGTCGAATTTTGACGATTTTGGAGTCGAAAAAAAAGTTTTCCCGAATATTTCGTGGGACAGTATTTTTACGTGTTTTGACGTGAGGGACGCGAATCCGTTAAGCAATTTGAGCTCCGACCGAATCCTCTTGAAATATCTTCATTTTTTCACTTTTCACATCGAAAAATCGAGGATCACTTAAATATTTTCATAGATAGATCAATTGAGCTTGCAGAATCGTGTTTCTGGGGTCAAAACCCTTCAGAAAAGTGTCCTCCGAACGATTTCGAGATTCCATCATTTTTGGGTTCGAAATCGCTATAATCCAAAGGGCCAGACCTGTCGAATTTGGACGATTTTGGAAACGAAAAAAAAGTATCACCAAAATGATTCGTGGGTCACTTTTTCACGTGTCTTGACGTGAGGAACACGAATCTATTGAGCAAATTAGGCTACGAATGAATTCTAATGGAATATCTCCACTTTTTCACTTTTTACAGCGAAAATCATGGATAACTTGAATATCTTCATAGATAGAATTCCAATTCGGACGATTTCCGAGTCGAAAAAGAAGTTTCACCGAAATAATTCGTAGAACACTTTTTTTACGTGTTTTGACGCAAAGAATACCAATCCATCAAGCAATTCGAGCTACGAATGAATCCTCTTGAAATATTTTCATTTTTTCACTTTTTACAGCGAAAAATCAAGGATAACTCGAATATTTTCATAGATAGATCAATTCAGCTTGCAGAATCGTGTTCCTGGGGTC
This sequence comes from Athalia circularis, assembly GCA_963978495.1. Taxonomy (NCBI): domain Eukaryota; kingdom Metazoa; phylum Arthropoda; class Insecta; order Hymenoptera; family Athaliidae; genus Athalia; species Athalia circularis. The sequence continues at coordinate 23,971,058 of OZ021697.1, read as the reverse complement.
AAAACACTCCAGAAAAGTGTCCTCCGAACGATTTCGAGAATCCATCATTTTTGGGTTGGAAATCGCGATAATCCAAAAGGCCAGACCTGTCGAATTCCGACGATTTTGGAGTCAAAAAAAAAGTTTTACCGGAATAATTCTTCAAACACTTCCTTCACGTGTTTCGACCCGAGGAACAGGAATCTATTGAGCAAAGTAGGCTACGAATGAATTCTAATGGAATATCTTCACTTTTTCACTTGTTACAGCGAGAAATCATAAATAACTCGAATATCTTCATAGATAGATCGATTCAGCTTGCAGAATCGTGTTCCTGGGGTCAAAACACTCCAGAAAAGTGTCATCCGAACGATTTCGAGAATCCATCATTTTTGGGTTTGAAATCGCGATAATCCAAAGGGCCAGACCTGTCGAATTTGGACGATTTCCGAGTCGAAAAAGAAGTTTCACCGAAATAACTCGTAGAACACTTTTTTTACGTGTTTTGACGCAAAGAATACCAATCCATCAAGCAATTCGAGCTACGAATGAATCCTCTTGAAATATTTTCATTTTTTCACTTTTTACAGCGAAAAATCAAGGATAACTCGAATATCTTCAGAGATAGATCGATTCAGCTTGCAGAATCGTGTTTCTGGGGTCAAAACACTTCGGAAAAGTGTCCTACGAACGATTTCGGAAATCCATCATTTTTGGGTGAGAAATCGCGATGATATAAAAGGCCAGACCTGTCGAATTTGGACGATTTTGGAGTCGAAAAAAAAAGTTCCACCAAAATAATTCGTAGGACACTTTTTTCACGTGTTTTGACGTGGAGACCACGAATTTATGAGGCAAATTGAGCTACGAATGAATCCCCTTGGAATATCTTCATTTCTTCACTTTTAAAAGCAAAAAATCAAGGATAATTCGAATATTTCTATCGATAGATCAATTCAGCTCGCAGAATCGTGTTCCTGGGGTCGAAACACTTCAAAAAAGTGTCCTACGAACGATTCCAAAAATCCATCATTTTTGGGTTGGAAATCGCGATAATCCAAAAGGCCAGACCTGTCGAATTTTCACGATTTTAGAGTTAAAAACAAAGTTTTGACGAAATAATTCGTAGAACACTTTTTTCACGTGTTTTGACGTTAGGAACACGAATCTATTGAGCAAATGAGGCTACGAATAAATTCCAATGGAATATCTTCACTTTTTCACTTTTTACGGCAAAAATCATGAATAACTCGAATATTTCCATAGATAGATCAATTCAGCTTGCAGAATCGTGTTCCTGGGTCGAAACACTTCAGAAAAGTGTCCTACGAACGATTTCGAGAATCCATCATTTTTGGGTTGGAAATCGCGATAATCCAAACGGCCAGACCTGTCAAATTTGTACGATTTTGAAGTCGAAAAAATAGTTCTACCAAAATAATTCGTAGGACACTTTTTTCACGTGTTTTGACGTCAGGAATACGAATCTATTGAGCAAATCAGGCTACGAATAAATTGCGATGAAATATCTCACCTTTCTCACTCTTTACAGCGAAAAATCAAGGATAACTCGAATATTTTCATAGATAGATCAATTCAGCTTGCAGAATCGTGTTCCTGGGGTCAAAACACTCCAGAAAAGTGTTCTACGAACGATTTCGAGAATTCATCATGTTTAGGTGAAAAAACGCGATAATTTGAAGAGCCAGACCTGTCGAATTTGAACGATTTTGAAGTCGAAAAAAAAGTTTTACCGAAATATTTCGTGGGACACTATTTTTACGTGTTTTGACGTGAGGGACGCGAATCCGTTAAGCAATTTGAGCTCCGACCGAATCCTCTGGAAATATCTTCATTTTTCACTTTTTACAGCGAAAATCATGGATAACTTGAATATCTTCATAGATAGATCGATTCAGCTTGCAGAATCGTGTTCCTGGGCTCAAAACACTTCAGAAAAGTGTCCCACGAACGATTTCGAGGATCCATAATTTTTGGGTAAAAAATCGCGATAATCCAAAGAGCCAGACTCGTCGAATTTGAACGATTTTAAAGTCGAAAAAAAAAATTCACCGAAATGATTAGTGGGACACTATTTTGACGTGTTTTGACGTGAGGGACGCGAATCTATTAAGCAATTTGAGCTCCGACTGAATCCTCTTGAAATATCTTCATTTTTTCACTTTTTACAGCGAAAAATCAAGGATAACTCGAATATTTTCATAGATAGATCAATTCAGCTTGCAGAATCGTGTTCCTGGGGTCAAAACACTCCAGAAAAGTGTCCTCCGAACGATTTCGAGAATCCATCATTTTTGGGTTGGAAATCGCGATAATCCAAAAGGCCAGACCTGTCGAATTCCGACGATTTTGGAGTCAAAAAAAAAGTTTTACCGGAATAATTCTTCAAACACTTCCTTCACGTGTTTCGACCCGAGGAACAGGAATCTATTGAGCAAAGTAGGCTACGAATGAATTCTAATGGAATATCTTCACTTTTTTCACTTGTTACAGCGAGAAATCATAAATAACTCGAATATCTTCATAGATAGATCGATTCAGCTTGCAGAATCGTGTTCCTGGGGTCAAAACACTCCAGAAAAGTGTCATCCGAACGATTTCGAGAATCCATCATTTTTGGGTTTGAAATCGCGATAATCCAAAGGGCCAGACCTGTCGAATTTGGACGATTTCCGAGTCGAAAAAGAAGTTTCACCGAAATAATTCGTAGAACACTTTTTTTACGTGTTTTGACGCAAAGAATACCAATCCATCAAGCAATTCGAGCTACGAATGAATCCTCTTGAAATATTTTCATTTTTTCACTTTTTACAGCGAAAAATCAAGGATAACTCGAATATCTTCAGAGATAGATCGATTCAGCTTGCAGAATCGTGTTTCTGGGGTCAAAACACTTCGGAAAAGTGTCCTACGAACGATTTCGGAAATCCATCATTTTTGGGTGAGAAATCGCGATGATATAAAAGGCCAGACCTGTCGAATTTGGACGATTTTGGAGTCGAAAAAAAAGTTCCACCAAAATAATTCGTAGGACACTTTTTTCACGTGTTTTGACGTGGAGACCACGAATTTATGAGGCAAATTGAGCTACGAATGAATCCCCTTGGAATATCTTCATTTCTTCACTTTTAAAAGCAAAAAATCAAGGATAATTCGAATATTTCTATCGATAGATCAATTCAGCTCGCAGAATCGTGTTCCTGGGGTCGAAACACTTCAAAAAAGTGTCCTACGAACGATTCCAAAAATCCATCATTTTTGGGTTGGAAATCGCGATAATCCAAAAGGCCAGACCTGTCGAATTTTCACGATTTTAGAGTTAAAAACAAAGTTTTGACGAAATAATTCGTAGAACACTTTTTTCACGTGTTTTGACGTTAGGAACACGAATCTATTGAGCAAATGAGGCTACGAATAAATTCTAATGGAATATCTTCACTTTTTCACTTTTTACGGCAAAAATCATGAATAACTCGAATATTTCCATAGATAGATCAATTCAGCTTGCAGAATCGTGTTCCTGGGGTCGAAACACTTCAGAAAAGTGTCCTACGAACGATTTCGAGAATCCATCATTTTTGGGTTGGAAATCGCGATAATCCAAACGGCCAGACCTGTCAAATTTGTACGATTTTGAAGTCGAAAAAATAGTTCTACCAAAATAATTCGTAGGACACTTTTTTCACGTGTTTTGACGTCAGGAATACGAATCTATTGAAGCAAATCAGGCTACGAATAAATTGCGATGAAATATCTCACCTTTTTCACTCTTTACAGCGAAAAATCAAGGATAACTCGAATATTTTCATAGATAGATCAATTCAGCTTGCAGAATCGTGTTCCTGGGGTCAAAACACTTCAGAAAAGTGTTCTACGAACGATTTCGAGAATTCATCATGTTTAGGTGAAAAAACGCGATAATTTGAAGAGCCAGACCTGTCGAATTTGAACGATTTTGAAGTCGAAAAAAAAGTTTTACCGAAATATTTCGTGGGACACTATTTTTACGTGTTTTGACGTGAGGGACGCGAATCCGTTAAGCAATTTGAGCTCCGACCGAATCCTCTGGAAATATCTTCATTTTTTCACTTTTCACATCGAAAAATCGAGGATAACTTAAATATTTTCATAGATAGATCAATTGGCTTGCAGAATCGTGTTTCTGGGGTCAAAACACTTCAGAAAAGTGTCCTCCGAACGATTTCGAGAATCCATCATTTCTGTGTTTGAAATCGCTATGATCCAAAGGGCCAGACCTGTCGAATTTGGACGATTTTGGAGTCAAAAAAAAAGTTTTACCGAAATGATTCGTAAAACACTTTTTTCACGTGTTTTTGACGTGAGGAACACGAATCTATTGGGCAAGTTAGGCTACGGATGAGTTCCAATGAAATAATCTTCACTTTTTTCACTTTTTACGGCGAAAATCATGAATAACTCGAATATTTCCATAGATAGATCAATTCAGCTTGCAGAATCGTGTTCCTGGGGTCGAAACACTTCAGAAAAGTGTCCTACGAACGAATTCGAGAATCCATCATTTTTGGGTTGGAAATCGCGATAATCCAAAAGGCCAGACCTGTCGAATTTTGACGATTTTGGAGTCGAAAAAAAAGTTTGACCGAAATCATTCGTAGAAAAACTCTTTTCACGTGTTTTGACGTGAGGAATACGAATCTATTGAGCGAATCAGGCTACGAATAAATTGCGATGAAATATCTCACCTTTTTCACTCTTTACAGCGAAAAATCAAGGATAACTCGAATATTTTCATAGATAGATCAATTCAGCTTGCAGAATCGTGTTCCTGGGGTCGAAACACTTCAGAAAAGTGTCCTACGAACGATTTCGAAAATCCATCATTTTTGGGTAAAAAATCGCGATAATCCAAAGAGCCAGACCTGTCGAATTCCGACGATTTTGGAGTCAAAAAAAAAGTTTTACCGGAATAATTCTTCAAACACTTCCTTCACGTGTTTCGACCCGAGGAACAGAAATCTATTGAGCAAATTAGGCTACGAATGAATTCTAATGGAATATCTTCACTTTTTCACTTGTTACAGCGAGAAATCATGGGTAACTCGAATATCTTCATAGATAGATCGATTCAGCTTGCAGAATCGTGTTCCTGGGGTCAAAACACTCCAGAAAAGTGTCATCCGAACGATTTCGAGAATCCATCATTTTTGGGTTTGAAATCGCGACAATCCAAAGGGCCAGACCTGTCGAATTTGGACGATTTCCGAGTCGAAAAAGAAGTTTCACCAAAATAATTCGTAGAACACTTTTTTTTACGTGTTTTAACGCAAAGAATACCAATCCATCAAGCAATTCGAGCTACGGATGAATCCTCTTGAAATATTTTCATTTTTTCACTTTTTACAGCGAAAAATCAAGGATAACTCGAATATCTTCATAGATAGATCGATTCAGCTTGCAGAATCGTGTTCCTGGGGTCGAAACACTTCAGAAAAGTGTCCTACGAACGATTCCGAAAATCTATCATTTTTGGGTTGGAAATCGCGATAATCCAAAAGGCCAGACCTGTCGAATTTTGACGATTTTAGAGTTAAAAACGAAGTTTTGACGAAATAATTCGTAGAACACTTTTTTCACGTGTTTTGACGTTAGGAACACGAATCTATTGAGCAAATGAGGCTACGAATAAATTCTAATGGAATATCTTCACTTTTTCACTTTTTACGGCAAAAATCATGAATAACTCGGATATTTCCATAGATAGATCAATTCAGCTTGCAGAATCGTGTTCCTGGGGTCGAAACACTTCAGAAAAGTGTCCTACGAACGATTTCGAGAATCCATCATTTTTGGGTTGGAAATCGCGATAATCCAGAGGGCCAGACCTGTCGAATTTTGACGATTTTGGAGTCGAAAAAAAAGTTTTCCCGAAATATTTCGTGGGACACTATTTTTACGTGTTTTGACGTGAGGGACGCAAATCCATTAAGCAATTTGAGCTCCGACCGAATCCTCTTGAAATATCTTCATTTTTTCACTTTTCACATCGAAAAATCGAGGATAACTTAAATATTTTCATAGATAGATCAATTGAGCTTGCAGAATCGTGTTTCGGGGGTCAAAACACTTCAGAAAAGTGTCCTCCGAACGATTTCGAAAATCCATCATTTTTGGGTTTGAAATCGCTATAATTCAAAGTGCCAGACCTGTCGAATTTGGACGATTTCGGAGTCAAAAAAAAAGTTTTACCGAAATAATTCGTAGATCTTTTTTTTCACGTGTTTTGACGTGAGGAACACGAATCTATTAAGCAAATTAGGCTACGAATGAATTCTAATGGAATATCTTCACTTTTTCACTTTTCACAGCATGAAATCATGGATAACTCGAATATCTTCATAGATAGATCGATTCAGCTTGCAGAATCGTGTTCCTGGGGTCGGAACACTTCAGAAAAGTGTCCTACGAACGATTTCGAAAATCCATCATTTTTCAGTGAGAAATCGCGATAATCCAAACGGCCAGACCTGTCAAATTTGTACGATTTTGAAGTCGAGAAAATAGTTCTACCAAAATAATTCGTAGGACACTTTTTTCACGTGTTTTGACGTCAGGAATACGAATCTGATGAGCAAATCAGGCTACGAATAAATTGCGATGAAATATCTCACCTTTTTCACTCTTTACAGCGAAAAATCAAGGATAACTCGAATATTTTCATAGATAGATCAATTCAGCTTGCAGAATCGTGTTCCTGGGGTCAAAACACTCCAGAAAAGTGTTCTACGAACGATTTCGAGAATTCATCATGTTTAGGTGAAAAAACGCGATAATTTAAAGAGCCAGACCTGTCGAATTTGAACGATTTTGAAGTCGAAAAAAAAGTTTTACCGAAATATTTCGTGGGACACTATTTTTACGTGTTTTGACGTGAGGGACGCGAATCCGTTAAGCAATTTGAGCTCCGACCGAATCCTCTTGAAATATCTTCATTTTTTCACTTTTCACATCGAAAAATCGAGGATAACTTAAATATTTTCACAGATAGATCAATTTAGCTTGCAGAATCGTGTTTCTGGGGTCAAAACACTTCAGAAAAGTGTCATCCGAACGATTTCGAGAATCCATCATTTCTGTGTTTGAAATCGCTATAATCCAAAGGGCCAGACCTGTCGAATTTGGACGATTTTGGAGTCAAAAAAAAAGTTTTACCGAAATGATTCGTGAAACACTTTTTTCACGTGTTTCGACGTGAGGAACACGAATCTATTGGGCAAGTTAGGCTACGGATGAGTTCCAATGAAATATATTCACTTTTTCACTTTTTACGGCGAAAATCATGAATAACTCGAATATTTCCATAGATAGATCAATTCAGCTTGCAGAATCGTGTTCCTGGGGTCGAAACACTTCAGAAGAGTGTCCTACGAACGAGTTCGAGAATCCATCATTTTTGGGTTGGAAATCGCGATAATCCAAAAGGCCAGACCTGTCGAATTTTGACGATTTTGTAGTCGAAAAAAAAGTTTTCCCGAAATATTTCGTGGGACACTATTTTTACGTGTTTTGACGTGAGGGACGCGAATCCGTTGAGCAATTTGAGCTCCGACCGAATCCTCTCGAAATATCTTCATTTTTTCACTTTTCACATCGAAAAATCGAGGATCACTTAAATATTTTCATAGATAGATCAATTGAGCTTGCAGAATCGTGTTTCTGGGGTCAAAACCCTTCAGAAAAGTGTCCTCCGAACGATTTCGAGAATCCATCATTTTTGGGTCTGAAATCGCGATAATCCAAGGGGCCAGACCTGTCGAATTTGGACGATTTTGGAGTCGAAAAAAAAGTATTACGAAAATAATTCGTAGGACACTTTTTTCACGTGTTTTGACGTGAGGAACACGAATCTATTGAGCAAATTAGGCTACGGATGAATGCCAATGAAATATCTTCACTTTTTCACTTTTTACAGCGAAACTCATGAATAACTCGAATATTTCCATGGATAGATCAATTCAGCTTGCAGAATCGTGTTCCTGGGGTCGAAACACTTCAGAAAAGTGTCCTACGAACGATTCTGAGAATCCATCGTTCTTGGGTTGGAAATCGCGATAATCCAAGGGGCCAGACCTGTCGAATTTGGACGATTTTGGAGTCGAAAAAAAGGATTACGAAAATAATTCGTAGGACACTTTTTTCACGTGTTTTGCCGTGAGAGACACGAATTCATTGAGCAATTTGAACTACGACTAAATCCTGTTGAAATATCTTCATTTTCTCACTTTTTACATCGAAAAATCGAGAATAACTCGGATATTTTCATAGATAGATCAATTCAGCCTGCAGAATCGTGTTCTTGGGGTCGAAACACTCCAGAAAAGTGTCCTCCGAACGATTTCGAGAATCTATCATTTTTGGGTTGGAAATCGCGATAATCCAAAGGGCCAGACCTGTCGAATTCGGACGATTTTGGAGTCAAAAAAAAACGTTTCACCGAAATAATTCGTGGGACACTTTTTTGACGTGTTTTGACGTGAGAACACGAATCCATCAAGCAATTCGAGCTACGACTGAATCCTCTTGAAATAACTTCATTTTTTCACTTTTTACAGCGAAAAATCAAGGATAATCCGAATATTTTCATAGATAGATCAATTCAGCTTGCAGAATCGTGTTTCTAGGGTCGGAACACTTCAGAAAAGTTTCCTACGAACGATTTCGAGAATCCATCGATTTTGGGTTGAAAATCGCGATAATCCAAAAGGCCAGACCTGTCGAATTTTGCCGATTTTGGAGTGAAAAAAAAAGTTTCACCGAAATAGATCGTGGGACACTCTTTTCACGTGTTTTGACGTGAGGAATACGAATCTATTGAGCAAATTAGGCTACGAATAAATTCCAATGAAATATCTTTACTTTTTCACTTTTTACAGCGAAAATCATAGATAACTCGAATATCTTCATCGATAGATCGATTCAGCTTGCAGAATCGTGTTCCTGGGGTCAAAACACTCCGGAAAAGTGTTCTACGAACGATTTCGAGAATCCATCATGTTTAGGTGGAAAAACACGATAATTTAAAGGGCCAGACCTGTCGAATTTGAACGATTTTGAAGTCAAAGAAAAAGTTTTACCGAAATATTTCGTGGGACACTATTTTTACGTGTTTTGACGTTAGAGACGCGAATCCATTAAGCAATTTGAGCTCCGACCGAATCCTCTTGAAATATCTTCATTTTTTCACTTTTCACATCGAAAAATCGAGGATAACTCAAATACTTTCATAGACAGATCAATTTCGCTTGCAGAATCGTGTTTCTGGGGTCAAAACAATGCACAAAAGTGTCCTTCGAACGATTTGGAAAATCCATCATTTTTCGGTGAGAAATCGCGATAATCCAAAGGGCCAGACCTGTCGAATTCGGACGATTTTGGAGTCAAAAAAAAAAGTTTCACCGAAATAATTCGTGGGACACTCTTTTCACGTGTTTTGACGTGAGGAATACGAATCTATTGAGCAAATTAGGGTACGAATAAATTCCGATGGAATATCTTTACTTTTTCACTTTTTACAGCGAAAAATCATGGATAGATCGAATATTTTCATAGATAGATCGATTCAGCTTGCAGAATCGTGTTCCTGGGGTCGAATTACTTCACAAAAGTGTCCTTCGAACGATTTCGAAAATCCATCATTTTTGGGTGAGAAATCGCGATCATCCAAAGGGCCAGACCTGTCAAATTTGTACGATTTTGGAGTCGAAATAAAAATTTCACCGAAATAATTTGAAGGACACTTTTTTGACGTGTTTTGACGTGAGGAACACGATTCCATTAGGCAAATCGAGCTACGAATGAATCCTCTCGAAATATCTTCATTTTCTCACTTTTCACAGCGAGAAATCAAGGATAACTCGAATATTTTCATAGATAGATCAGTTCAGCTTGCAGAATCGTGTTCCTGGGGTCAAAACACTTCAGAAAAGTGTCCTACGGACGATTTCGAGAATCCATCGTTTTTGGGTTCGAAATCGCGATAATCCAAGAGGCCAGACCTGTCGAATTTGGACGATTTTGAAGTCGAAAAAAAAGTTTTACCGAAATGATTCGTGGGACACTATTTTGACGTGTTTTGACGTGAGGGACGCGAATTTATCAAGCAATTTGAGCTCCGACCGAATCCTCTTGAAATATCTTCATTTTTTCACTTTCCACATCGAAAAATCGAGGATAACTTAAATATTTTCATAGATAGATCAATTGAGCTTGCAGAATCGTGTTTCTGGGGTCAAAACACTTCAGAAAAGTGTCCTCCGAACGATTCCGAAAATCCATCATTTTTGGGTTGGAAATCGCGATAATCCAAAAGGCCAGACCTGTCGAACTTTGACGATTTTGGAGTAAAGAACAAAGTTTTGACGAAATAATTCGTAGAACACTTTTTTTACGTGTTTTGACGTGAGGAACACGAATCTATTGAGCAAATGAGGCTACGAATAAATTCTAATGGAATATCTTCACTTTTTCACTTTTTACAGCAAAAATCATGAATAACTCGAATATTTCCATAGATAGATCAATTCAGCTTGCAGAATCGTGTTCCTGGGGTCGAAACACTTCAGAAAAGTGTCCTACGAACGATTTCGAGAATCCATCATTTTTGGGTTGGAAATCGCGATAATCCAAAAGGCCAGACCTGTCGAATTTTGACGATTTTGTAGTCGAAAAAAAAGTTTTCCCGAAATATTTCGTGGGACACTATTTTTACGTGTTTTGACGTGAGGGACGCGAATCCATTAAGCAATTTGAGCTCCGACCGAATCCTCTTGAAATATCTTCATTCTTTCACTTTTTACATCAAAAAATCGAGAATAACTCGAATATTTTCATAGATAGATCAATTTAGCTCGCAGAATCGTGTTCCTGGGGTTGAAACACTTTTGAAAAGTGTCCTCCGAACGATTTCAAGAATCCATCATTTTTGGGTTTGAAATCGCTATAATCCAAAGGGCCAAACCTGTCGAATTTGGACGATTTTGGAGTCAGAAAAAAAGTATTACCAAAATAATTCGTAGGACGATTTTTTTACGTGTTTCGACGTGAGGAACACGAATCTATGAGGCAAATTAGGCTCAGAATAAATTGCAATGCAATATCTTCACTTTTTCACTTTTTACAGCGAAAAATCATGGATAACTCGAATATTTTCATAGATAGATCGATTCAGCTTGCAGAATCGTGTTCCTGGGGTCGAAACACTTCAGAAAAGTGTCGTACGAACGATTCCGAAAATCCATCATTTTTGGGTTGGAAATCGCGTTAATCCCAAAGGCCAGACCTGTCGAATTTTGACGATTTTGGAGTAAAAAAAAAAGTTTTACCGAAATAATTCGTAGAACTCTTTTTTCACGTGTTTTGACGTGACCACGAATCTATTGAGCAAATTAGGCGACGAATGAATTCTAATGGAATATCTTCACTTTTTCACTTTTTACAGCATGAAATCATGGATAACTCGAATATCTTCATAGATAGATCGATTCAGTTCGCAGAATCGTGTTCCTGGGGTCGAAACACTTCAGAAAAGTGTCCTACGAACGATTTCGAAAATCAATCATTTTTGGGTTGGAAATTGCGATAATCCAGAAGACCAGACCTGTCAAATTTGAACGATTCTGGAGTCGAAAAAATAGTTTTACCGAAATAATTCGTGGAAAACTTTTTTCACGTGTTTTGACGTGAGGGACACGAATTCATTAAGCAATTTGAGCTACGACCGAATTCTCTTGAAATATCTTCATTTTTTCACTTTTTACAGCAAAAAATCGAGGATAACTCAAATATTTTCGTAGATAGATCGATTCAACTTGCAGAATCGTGTTTCTGGGGTCAAAACACTTCGGAAAAGTGTCCTACGAACGAATTCGGCAATCCATCATTTTTGGGTGAGAAATCGCGATAATATAAAGGGCCAGACCTGTCGAATTTGGACGATTTTGGAGTCGAAAAAAAAGTTCCACCAAAATAATTCGTAGGACACTTTTTTCACGTGTTTTGACGTGTAGAACACGAATTTATTAGGCAAATTGAGCTACGAATGAATCTCCTTGAAATATCTTCATTTCTTCACTATTGAAAGCAAAAAATCAAGGATAACTCGAATATTTTCATAGATAGATCAATTCAGCTCGCAGAATCGTGTTCCTGGGGTCGAAACACTTCACAAAAGTGTCCATCGAACGATTTCGAAAATCCATCATTTTTCGGTGAGAAATCGCGATAATCCAAAGGGCCAGAACTGTCGAATTCGGACGATTTTGGAGTCAAAAAAAAAAGTTTCACCGAAATAATTCGTGGGACACTCTTTTCACGTGTTTTGACGTGAGGAATACGAATCTATTGAGCAAATTAGGCTACGAATAAATTCCAACGGAATATCTTTACTTTTTCACTTTTTACATCGAAAAATCATGGATAACTCGAACATTTTCATAGATAGATCGATTTAGCTTGCAGAATCGTGTTCCTGGGGTCGAAACACTTCACAAAAGTGTCCTTCGAACGATTTCGAAAATCCATCATTTTTGGGTGAGAAATCGCGATCATCCAAAGGGCCAGACCTGTCAAATTTGTACGATTTCGGAGTCGAAAAAAAAATTTCACCGAAATAATTTGTAGAACACTTTTTTGACGTGTTTTGACGTGAGGAACACGATTCCATTAGGCGAATCGAGCTACGAATGAATCCTTTCGAAATATCTTCATTTTCTGACTTCTCACAGCGAGAAATCAAGGATAACTCGAATATTTTCATAGATAGATCAATTCAGCTTGCAGAATCGTGTTCCTGGGGTCAAAACACTTCAGAAAAGTGTCCTACGGACGATTTCGAAAATCCATCGTTTTTGGGTTCGAAATCGCAATAATCCAAGAGGCCAGACCTGTCGAATTTGAACGATTTTGAAGTCGAAAGAGAAGTTTTACCGGAATAATTCAAAGGACACTTTTTTCACGTGTTTTGACGTGAGGGACGCGAATTCATTAACCAATTTGAGCTCCGACTGAGTCCTCTTGAAATATCTTCATTCTTTCACTTTTTACATCAAAAAATCGAGAATTACTCAAATATTTTCATAGATAGATCAATTTAGCTCGCAGAATCGTGTTCCTGGGGTTAAAACACTTTAGAAAAGTGTCCTCCGAACGATTTCGAGAATTCATCATTTTTGGGTTTGAAATCGCTATAATCCAAAGGGCCAGACCTGTCGAATTTGGACGATTCTGGAGTCAGAAAAAAAGTATTACCAAAATAATTCGTAGGACACTTTTTTTACGTGTTTCGACGTGAGGAACACGAATCTATGAGGCAAATCAGGCTCAGAATAAATTGCAATGCAATATCTTCACTTTTTCACTTTTTACAGCGAAAAATCATGGATAACTCGAATATTTTCATAGATAGATCGATTCAGCTTGCAGAATCGTGTTCCTGGGGTCGAAACACTTCAGAAAAGTGTCGTACGAACGATTCCGAAAATCCATCATTTTTGGGTTGGAGATCGCGTTAATCCAAAAGGCCAGACCTGTCGAATTTTGACGATTTTGAGCAAATTGGGCTACGAATGAATTCTAATGGAATATCTTCACTTTTTCACTTTTTACAGCATGAAATCATGGATAACTCGAATATCTTCATAGATAGATCGATTCAGTTCGCAGAATCGTGTTCCTGGGGTCGAAACACTTCAGAAAAAAGTCCTACGAACGATTTCGAAAATCCATCATTTTTCGGTGAGAAATCGCGATAATCCAAACGGCCAGACCTGTCAAATTTGTACGATTTTGAAGTCGAAGAAATAGTTCCACCAAAATAATTCGTAGGACACTTTTTTCACGTGTTTTGACGTCAGGAATACGAATCTATTGAGCAAATCAGGCTACGAATAAATTGCGATGAAATATCTCACCTTTTTCACTCTTTCCAGCGAAAAATCAAGGATAACTCGAATATTTTCATAGATAGATCAATTCAGCTTGCAGAATCGTGTTCCTGGGGTCGAAACACTTCAGAAAAGTGTCCTACGAACGATTTCGAAAATCCATCATTTTTCGGTGAGAAATCGCGATGATCCAAACGGCCAGACCTGTCAAATTTGTACGATTTTGAAGTGGAAAAAAAAGTTCCACCAAAATAATTCGTAGGACACTTTTTTCACGTGTTTTGACGTGAAGAACACGAATTTATTAGGCAAATTGAGCTACGAATGAATCCCCTTGGAATATCTTCATTTCTCCACTTTTTACAGCAAAAAATCGAGGATAACTCAATCATTTTCGTAGATAGATCGATTCAGCTTGCAGAATCGTGTTCCTGGGGTCAAAACACTCCAGAAAAGTGTCCTACGAACGATTTCGAAAATCAATCATTCTTGGGTTGGAAATTGCGATAATCCAGAAGGCCAGACCTGTCAAATTTGAACGATTCTGGAGTCGAAAAAACAGTTTTACCGAAATAATTCGTGGAAAACTTTCTTTACGTGTTTTGACGTGAGGGACACGAATTCATTAAGCAATTTGAGCTACGACCGAATTCTCTTGAAATATCTTCATTTTTTCACTTTTTACAGCAAAAAATCGAGGATAACTCAAATATTTTCGTAGATGGATCGATTCAACTTGCAGAATCGTGTTTCTGGGGTCAAAACACTTCGGAAAACTGTCCTACGAACGAATTCGGAAATCCATCATTTTTGGGTGAGAAATCGCGATGATATAAAGGGCCAGACCTGTCGAATTTGGACGATTTTGGAGTCGAAAAAAAAGTTCCACCAAAATAATTTGTAGGACACTTTTCTTACGTGTTTTGACGTGTAGAACACGAATTTATTAGGCAAATTGAGCTACGAATGAATCCCCTTGAAATATCTTCATTTCTTCACTTTTGGAAGCAAAAAATCAAGGATAACTCGAATATTTTCATAGATAGATCAATTCAGCTCGCAGAATCGTGTTCCTGGGGTCGAAACACTTCACAAAAGTGTCCTTCGAACGATTTCGAAAATCCATCATTTTTCGGTGAGAAATCGCGATAATCCAAAGGGCCAGAACTGTCGAATTCGGACGATTTTGGAGTCAAAAAAAAAAGTTTCACCGAAATAATTCGTGGGACACTCTTTTCACGTGTTTTGACGTGAGGAATACGAATCTATTGAGCAAATTAGGCTACGAATAAATTCCAATGGAATATCTTTACTTTTTCACTTTTTACAGCTAAAAATCATGGATAACTCGAATATTTTCATAGATAGATCGATTCAGCTTGCAGAATCGTGTTCCTGGGGTCGAAACACTTCACAAGAATGTCCTTCGAACGATTTCGAAAATCCATCATTTTTGGGTGAGAAATCGCGATCATCCAAAGGGCCAGACCTGTCAAATTTGTAAATTTTGGAGTCGAAATAAAAATTTCACCGGAATAATTTGTAGGACACTTTTTTGACGTGTTTTGACGTGAGGAACACGATTCCATTAGGCAAATCGAGCTACGAATGAATCCTCTCGAAATATCTTCATTTTCTCACTTTTCACAGCGAGAAATCAAGGATAACTCGAACATTTTCATAGATAGATCAGTTCAGCTTGCAGAATCGTGTTTCTGGGGTCAAAACACTTCAGAAAAGTGTCCTACGGACGATTTCGAAAATCCATCGTTTTTGGGTTCGAAATCGCGATAATCCAAGAGGCCAGACCTGTCGAATTTGGACGATTTTGGAGTCGAAAAAAAAGTTTTACCGAAATGATTCGTAGGACACTATTTTTACGTGTTTTGACGTGAGGGACGCGAAATTGTTAAGCAATTTGAGCTCCGACCGAATCCTCTTGAAATATCTTCATTTTTTCACTTTTGACATCGGAAAATCGAGGATAACTTGAATATTTTCATAGATGGATCAATTGAGCTTGCAGAATCGTGTTTCTGGGGTCAAAACACTTCAGAAAAGTGTCCTACGAACGATTTCGAGAATCCATCATTTTTGGGTTGGGAATCGCTATAATCCAAAGGGCCAGACCTGTCGAATTTGGACGATTTTGGAGTCAGAAAAAAAGTATTACCAAAATAATTCGTAGGACACTTTTTTTACGTGTTTCGACGTGAGGAACACGAATCTATGAGGCAAATTAGGCTCAGAATAAATTGCAATGCAATATCTTCACTTTTTCACTTTTTACAGCGAAAAATCATGGATAACTCGAATATTTTCATAGATAGATCGATTCAGCTTGCAGAATCGTGTTCCTGGGGTCGAAACACTTCAGAAAAGTGTCGTACTAACGATTCCGAAAATCCATCATTTTTGGGTTGGAAATCGCGTGAATCCAAAAGGCCAGACCTGTCGAATTTCGACGATTTTGGAGTAAAAAAAAAAGTTTTACCGAAATAATTCGTAGAACTCTTTTTTCACGTGTTTTGACGTGAGGAACACGAATCTATTGAGCAAATTAGGCGACGAATGAATTCTAATGGAATATCTTCACTTTTTCACTTTTTACAGCATGAAATCATGGATAACTCGAATATCTTCATAGATAGATCGATTCAGTTCGCAGAATCGTGTTCCTGGGGTCGAAACACTTCAGAAAAGTGTCCTACGAACGATTTCGAAAATCCATCATTTTTCGGTGAGAAATCGCGATAATCCAAACGGCCAGACCTGTCAAATTTGTACGATTTTGGAGTCGAAAAAATAGTTCCACCAAAATAATTCGTAGGACACTTTTTTCACGTGTTTTGACGTCAGGAATACGAATCTATTGAGCAAATCAGGCTACGAATAAATTGCGATGAAATATCTCACCTTTTTCACTCTTTACAGCGAAAAATCAAGGATAACTCAAATATTTTCATAGATAGATCAATTCAGCTTGCAGAATCGTGTTCCTGGGGTCGAAACACTTTAGAAAAGTGTCCTACGAACGATTTCGAAAATCCATCATTTTTCGGTGAGAAATCGCGATGATCCAAACGGCCAGACCTGTCAAATTTGTACGATTTTGAAGTGGAAAAAAAAGTTCCACCAAAATAATTCGTAGGACACTTTTTTCACGTGTTTTGACGTGGAGAACACGAATTTATTAGGCAATTTGAGCTACGAATGAATCCCCTTGGAATATCTTCATTTCTCCACTTTTGAAAGCAAAAAATCAAGGATAACTCGAATATTTTCATAGATAGATCAATTCAGCTTGCAGAATCGTGTTCCTGGGGTCGAAACACTTCAGAAAAGTGTCCTACGAACGATTCCGAAAATCCATCATTTTTGGGTTGGAAATCGCGATAATCCAAAAGGCCAGACCTGTCGAACTTTGACGATTTTGGAGTAAAGAACAAAGTTTTGACGAAATAATTCGTAAAACACTTTTTTCACGTGTTTTGACGTAAGGAACACGAATCTTTTGAGCAAATGAGGCTACGAATGAATTCTAATGGAATATCTTCACTTCTTCACTTTTTACAGCGAAAAATCATAGATAACTCGAATATCTTCATAGATAGATCGATTCAGCTTGCAGAATCGTGTTCCTGAGGTCGAAACACTTCAGAAAAGTGTCCTACGAACGATTTCGAAAATCAATCATTTTTGGGTTAGAAATCGCGATAATCCAAAAGGCGAGACCTGTCAAATTTGAACGATTCTGGAGTCGAAAAAACAGTTTTACCGAAATAATTTGTGGGAAACTTTTTTTACGTGTCTTGACGTGAGGGACACGAATTCATTAGGCAATTTGAGACACGACCGGATCCTCTTGAAATATCTTCATTTTTTCACTTTTTACAGCAAAAAATCGAGGATAACTCAATCATTTTCGTAGATAGATCGATTCAGCTTGCAGAATCGTGTTCCTGGGGTCAAAACACTCCAGAAAAGTGTCCTACGAACGATTTCGAAAATCAATCATTTTTGGGTTGGAAATTGCGATAATCCAGAAGACCAGACCTGTCAAATTTGAACGATTCTGGAGTCGAAAAAATAGTTTTACCGAAATAATTCGTGGAAAACTTTTTTCACGTGTTTTGACGTGAGGGACACGAATTCATTAAGCAATTTGAGCTACGACCGAATTCTCTTGAAATATCTTCATTTTTTCACTTTTTACAGCAAAAAATCGAGGATAACTCAAATATTTTCGTAGATAGATCGATTCAACTTGCAGAATCGTGTTTCTGGGGTCAAAACACTTCGGAAAAGTGTCCTACGAACGAATTCGGCAATCCATCATTTTTGGGTGAGAAATCGCGATAATATAAAGGGCCAGACCTGTCGAATTTGGACGATTTTGGAGTCGAAAAAAAAGTTCCACCAAAATAATTCGTAGGACACTTTTTTCACGTGTTTTGACGTGTAGAACACGAATTTATTAGGCAAATTGAGCTACGAATGAATCTCCTTGAAATATCTTCATTTCTTCACTATTGAAAGCAAAAAATCAAGGATAACTCGAATATTTTCATAGATAGATCAATTCAGCTTGCAGAATCGTGTTCCTGGGGTCGAAACACTTCAGTAAAGTGTCCTACGAACGATTCCGAAAATCCATCATTTTTGGGTGAGAAATCGCGATAATCCGAAGGGCCAGACCTGTCAAATTTGTACGATTTTGGAGTCAAAAAAAAAGTTCCACCAAAATAATTTGTAGGATACTTTTTTCACGTGTTTTGACGTGTGGAACACCATTTCATTAGGCAAATCGAGCTACGAATGAATTCCCTTGGAATATCTTCATTTTCCCACTTTTTGGAGCGAAAAATCAAGGATGACTCGAAAGTTTTCATAGATAGATCAATTCAGCTCGCAGAATCGTGTTCCTGGGGTCAAAACGCTCTAGAAAAGTGTCCTCCGAACGATTTCGAGAATCCATTATTTTTGGGTTTGAAATCGCTACAATCCAAAGGGCCAGACCTGTCGGATTTGGACGATTTCAGAGTCGAAAAAAAAGTATTAACAAAATAATTCGTAGGACACTTTCTCTACGTGTTTTGACGTAAGAAAAGCGGATCCATTAGGCAAATTGAGCTACGAATTAGTCCTCTAAGAATATCTTTATTTCTCCACTTTTTACAGCGAAAAATCAAGGATAACTCGAATATTTTCATAGATAGATCAATTCAGATTGCAAAATCGTGTTCCTGGGGTCAAAACATTCCAGAAAAAAGTCCTACTAACGATTTCCAAAATCCATCATTTTGAGGTGAGAAATCGCGATAATTTAAAGGGCCAGACCTGTCAAATTCGTACGATTTTGGAGTCGAAAAAAAAGATCCACCAAAATAATTCGGAGGACACTTTTTCCACGTGTTTTGACGTGAGGAACACGAATCCATTCGGCAAATTGAGCTACGAAAGAATTCTCTTAAAATATCTTCATTTCTTCACTTTTTAGAAAGAAAAATCAAGGATGACTCGAATGTTCTCATAGATAGATCAATTCAGCTTGCAAAATCGTGTTCCTGAGGTCAAAACATTCCAGAAAAGTGTCCTACGAACGATTTCGAAAATCCATCATTTTTAGGTTGGACATCGCGATAATCCAAAAGGCCAGACCTGTCGAATTTTGACGATTTGAGAGTAAAAGAAAAAGTTTTGCCGGAATAATTCGTAGAACACTTTTTTTACGTGTTTCGACCCGAGGAACAGAAATCTATTGAGTAAATTAGGCTACGAATGAATTCTAATGGAATATCTTCACTTTTTTACTTTTTACAGCGAAAAATCATGGATAACTCGAATATTTTCATAGATAGATCAATTCAGCTGGCATGATCATGTTCCTGGGGTCAAAACACTTCAGAAAAGTGTCCTACGAACGATTTTGAAAATCCATCATTTTTTGGTTAGAAATCGCGATAATCCAAAGGGCCAGACCTGTCAAATTTGTACGATTTTGGAGTCGAAAAAAAAGTTCCACCAAAATAATTTGTAGGACACTTTTTTCAAGTGTTTCGACGTGGAGAACACGAACTCATTAGGCAAATCGAGCTACGAATGAATCCTCTTGGAATATCTTCATTTTCTCACTTCTTACAGCGAGAAATCAAGGATAACTCGAATATTTTCATAGATAGATCAATTCAGCTTGCAGAATCGTGTTCCTGGGGTCAAAACACTTCAGAAAATTGTCTCACGAACGATTTCGAAAATCCATTATTTTTGAGTGAGAGATCGCGATAATCCAAAGGGCCAGACCTGTCAAATTTGTACAATTTTGAAGTCGGAAAAAAAGTTTCACCAAAATAATTCGTAGGACACTTTTTTCACGTGTTTTGACGTAAGGAACACGAATCCATTCGGCAAATTGAGCTACGAAAGATTTCTCTTGAAATATCTTTACTTTTTCACTTTTTACAGCAAAAATCATGAATCACTCGAATATTTCCATAGATAGATCAATTCAGCTCGCAGAATCGTGTTCCTGGGGTCGAAACACTTCAGAAAAGTGTCCTACGAACGATTTCGAAAATCCATCATTTTTGGGTGAGAAATCGCGATAATCCAAAGGGCCAGACCTGTCAAATTTGTACGATTTTGGAGTCGAAGAAAAAGTTTTACCAAAATAATTTGTAGGACGCTCTCTTCACGTGTTTTGACGTGAGGAACACGATTCCATCAGGCAAATCGAGCTACGAATGAATCCTCTTGAAATATCTTCATTTCCCTACTTCTTACAGCGAGAAATCAAGGATAATCCGAATTTTTTCATGGATAGATCAATTTAGCTTGCAGAATCGTGTTTCTGGGGTCAAAACACTTCAGAAAATTGTCCTACGAACGATTTCGAAAATCCATCGATTTTGGGTAAGAGATCGCGATAATCTAAAAGGCCAGACCTGTCGAGATTCGACGATTTTAGAGTCAAAAAAAAAGTTTTACCGGATCAGATCGTAAGACACTTTTTTTACGTGTTTTGACGTAAGGAAAGCGAATCCATTAGGAAAATTGAGCTACGAATAAATCCTCTTAAAATATCTTTATTTCGTCACTCTTCACAGCGAAAAATCAAAGATAACTCGAATATTTTCATAGATAGATCAATTCAGCTTGCAGAATCGTGTTCCTGGGGTCGGAACACTTCGGAAAAGTGTACTACGAACGATTTCGAAAATCCATCATTTTTGGGTTGGAAATCGCGATAATCCGAAAGGCCAGACCTGTCGAATTTTGACGATTTTGGAGTAAAAAAAAAAGTTTTACCGAAATAATTCGAAGAACACTTTCTTTACGTGTTTTGACCCGAGAAACAGAAATCTATTGAAAAAATTAGGCTACGAATGAATTCTAATGGAATATTTTCACTTTTTCACTTTTTACAGCATGAAATCATGGATAACTCGAATATCTCCATAGATAGATCAATTCAGCTTGCAGAATCGTGTTCCTGGGGTCAAAACATTTCAGAAAAGTGTCCTACGGACGATTTCGAGAATTCATCGTTTTTGGGTTCGAAATCGCAATAATCCAAGAGGCCAGACCTGTCGAATTTGGACGATTTTGAAGTCGGAAAAAAAGTATTACCAAAATAATTCGTAGGACACTTTTTTGACGTGTTTCGACGTGAGGAACACGAATCTATGAGGCAAATTAGGCTAAGAATGAATTGCAATGCAATATCTTCACTTCTTCACTTTTTACAGCGAAAAATCATGGATAACTCGAATATTTTCATAGATAGATCGATTCAGCTTGCAGAATCGTGTTCCTGGGGTCGAAACACTTCAGAAAAGTGTCCTACGAACGATTCCGAAAATCCATCATTTTTGGGTTGGAAATCGCGTTAATCCAAAAGGCCAGACCTGTCGAATTTTGACGATTTTGGAGTCAAAAAAAAAGTTTTACCGAAAAAATTCGTAGAACTCTTTTTTCACGTGTTTTGACGTGAGGAACACGAATCTATTGAGCAAATTAGGCTACGAATGAATTCTAATGGAATATCTCCACTTTTTCAATTTTTACAGCATGAAATCATGGATAACTCGAATATCTTCATAGATAGATTGATTCAGCTTGCAGAATCGTGTTCCTGGGGTCGAAACACTTCAGAAAAGTGTCCTACGAACGATTTCGAAAATCCATCATTTTTCGGTGAGAAATCGCGATAATCCAAACCGCCAGACCTGTCAAATTTGTACGATTTTGAAGTCGAAAAAATAGTTTCACCAAAATAATTCGTAGGACACTTTTTTCACGTGTTTTGACGTCAGGAATACGAATCTATTGGGCAAATCAGGCTACGAATAAATTGCGATGAAATATCTCACCTTTGTCACTCTTTACAGCGAAAAATCAAGGATAACTCGAATATTTTCATAGATAGATCAATTCAGCTTGCAGAATCGTGTTCCTGGGGTCAAAACACTCCAGAAAAGTGTTCTACGAACGATTTCGAGAATCCATCATGTTTAGGTGAAAAAACGCGATAATTTAAAGGGCCAGACCTGTCGAATTTGAACGATTTTGAAGTCGAAAAAAAAGTTTTACCGAAATGTTTCGTGGGACACTATTTTTACGTGTTTTGACGTGAGGGACGCGAATCCGTTAAGCAATTTGAGCTCCGACCGAATCCTCTTGAAATATCTTTATTTTTTCACTTTTCACATCGAAAAATCGAGGATAACTTAAATATTTTCATAGATAGATCAATTTAGCTTGCAAAATCGTGTTTCTGGGGTCAAAACACTTCAGAAAAGTGTCCTCCGAACGATTTCGAGAATCCATCATTTCTGGGTTTGAAATCGCTATGATCCAAAGGGCCAGACCTGTCGAATTTGGACGATTTTGGAGTCGAAAAAAAAGTATCACCAAAATGATTCGTGGGACACTTTTTTTTCGTGTTTTAACGTGAGGGGAGCGAATTCATTGGGCGAATTGAGCTACGAATGAATCCTCTTGGAATATCTTCATTTTTTCACTTTTCACAGCGAAAAATCGAGGATAACTCGAATATTTTCATAGATAGATCAATTCAGCTCGCAGAATCGTGTTCCTGGGGTCAAAACACTCCAGAAAAGTGTCCTACGAACGATTTCGAAAATCCGTCAGTTTAGGGTTGGAAATCGCGATAATCCAAAAGGCCGGACCTGTCGAATTTTGACGATTTTGGAGTAAAAAACAAAGTTTTGACGAAATAATTCGTAGAACACTTTTTTCACGTGTTTTGACGTGAGGAACACGAATCTATTGAGCGAATAAGGCTACGAATAAATTCCAATGGAATATCTTCACTTTTTCACTTTTTACAGCAAAAATAATGAATAACCCGAATATTTCCATAGATAGATCAATTCAGCTTGCAGAATCGTGTTCCTGGGGTCGAAACACTTCAGAAAAGTGTCCTACGAACGATTCCGAAAATCCATCATTTTTGGGTTGGAAATCGCGATAATCCAAAAGGCCAGACCTGTCGAATTTTGACGATTTTGTAGTCGAAAAAAAAGTTTTCCCGAAATATTTCGTGGGACACTATTTTTACGTGTTTTGACGTGAGGGACGCGAATCCATTAAGCAATTTGAGCTCCGACCGAATCCTCTTGAAATATCTTCATTCTTTCACTTTTTACATCAAAAAATCGAGAATAACTCGAATATTTTCATAGATAGATCAATTTAGCTCGCAGAATCGTGTTCCTGGGGTTGAAACACTTTTGAAAAGTGTCCTCCGAACGATTTCAAGAATCCATCATTTTTGGGTTTGAAATCGCTATAATCCAAAGGGCCAAACCTGTCGAATTTGGACGATTTTGGAGTCAGAAAAAAAGTATTACCAAAATAATTCGTAGGACACTTTTTTTACGTGTTTCGACGTGAGGAACACGAATCTATGAGGCAAATTAGGCTCAGAATAAATTGCACTGCAATATCTTCACTTTTTCACTTTTTACAGCGAAAAATCATGGATAACTCGAATATTTTCATAGATAGATCGATTCAGCTTGCAGAATCGTGTTCCTGGGGTCGAAACACTTCAGAAAAGTGTCGTACGAACGATTCCGAAAATCCATCATTTTTGGGTTGGAAATCGCGTTAATCCAAAAGGCCAGACCTGTCGAATTTTGACGATTTTGGAGTAAAAAAAAAAGTTTTACCGAAATACTTCGTAGAACTCTTTTTTCACGTGTTTTGACGTGACCACGAATCTATTGAGCAAATTAGGCGACGAATGAATTCTAATGGAATATCTTCACTTTTTCACTTTTTACAGCAAAAATCATGAATAACTCGAATATTTCCATAGATAGATCAATTCAGCTTGCAGAATCGTGTTCCTGGGGTCGAAACACTTCAGAAAAGTGTCCTACGAACGATTCCGAAAATCCATCATTTTTGGGTTGGAAATCGCGATAATCCAAAAGGCCAGACCTGTCGAACTTTGACGATTTTGGAGTAAAGAACAAAGTTTTGACGAAATAATTCGTAGAACACTTTTTTCACGTGTTTTGACGTAAGGAACACGAATCTTCTGAGCAAATGAGGCTACGAATGGATTCTAATGAAATATCTTCACTTCTTCACTTTTTACAGCGAAAAATCATAGATAACTCGAATATCTTCATAGATAGATCGATTCAGCTTGCAGAATCGTGTTCCTGACGTCGAAACACTTCAGAAAAGTGTCCTACGAACGATTTCGAAAATCAATCATTTTTTGGTTAGAAATCGCGATAATCCAAAAGGCGAGACCTGTCAAATTTGAACGATTCTGGAGTCGAAAAAACAGTTTTACCGAAATAATTTGTGGGAAACTTTTTTTACGTGTCTTGACGTGAGGGACACGAATTCATTAGGCAATTTGAGACACGACCGGATCCTCTTGAAATATCTTCATTTTTTCACTTTTTACAGCAAAAAATCGAGGATAACTCAATCATTTTCGTAGATAGATCGATTCAGCTTGCAGAATCGTGTTCCTGGGGTCGAAACACTCCAGAAAAGTGTCCTACGAACGATTTCGAAAATCAATCATTTTTGGGTTGGAAATTGCGATAATCCAGAAGGCCAGACCTGTCAAATTTGAACGATTCTGGAGTCGAAAAAACAGTTTTACCGAAATAATTCGTGGAAAACTTTTTTTACGTGTTTTGACGTGAGGGACACGAATTCATTAGGCAATTTGAGCTACGACCGAATTCTCTTGAAATATCTTTATTTTTTCACTTTTTACAGCAAAAAATCGAGGATAACTCAAATATTTTCGTAGATAGATCGATTCAACTTGCAGAATCGTGTTTCTGGGGTCAAAACACTTCGGAAAAGTGTCCTACGAACGAATTCGGAAATCCATCATTTTTGGGTGAGAAATCGCGATGATATAAAGGGCCAGACCTGTCGAATTTGGACGATTTTCGAGTCGAAAAAAAAGTTCCACCAAAATAATTCGTAGGACACTTTTTTCACGTGTTTTGACGTGTAGAACACGAATTTATTAGGCAAATTGAGCTGCGAATGAATCTCCTTGAAATATCTTCATTTCTTCACTTTTGAAAGCAAAAAATCAAGGATAACTCGAATATTTTCATAGATAGATCAATTCAGCTCGCAGAATCGTGTTCCTGGGGTCGAAACACTTCACAAAAGTGTCCTTCGAACGATTTCGAAAATCCATCATTTTTCGGTGAGAAATCGCGATAATCCAAAGGGCCAGAACTGTCGAATTCGGACGATTTTGGAGTCAAAAAAAAAGTTTCACCGAAATAGATCGTGGGACACTCTTTCCACGTGTTTTGACGTGAGGAATACGAATCTATTGAGAAAATTAGGCTACGAATAAATTCCAACGGAATATCTTTACTTTTTCACTTTTTACATCGAAAAATCATGGATAACTCGAACATTTTCATAGATAGATCGATTTAGCTTGCAGAATCGTGTTCCTGGGGTCGAAACACTTCACAAAAGTGTCCTTCGAACGATTTCGAAAATCCATCATTTTTGGGTGAGAAATCGCGATCATCCAAAGGGCCAGACCTGTCAAATTTGTACGATTTCGGAGTCGAAAAAAAAATTTCACCGAAATAATTTGTAGAACACTTTTTTGACGTGTTTTGACGTGAGGAACACGATTCCATTAGGCGAATCGAGCTACGAATGAATCCTTTCGAAATATCTTCATTTTCTGACTTCTCACAGCGAGAAATCAAGGATAACTCGAATATTTTCATAGATAGATCAATTCAGCTTGCAGAATCGTGTTCCTGGGGTCAAAACACTTCAGAAAAGTGTCCTACGGACGATTTCGAAAATCCATCGTTTTTGGGTTCGAAATCGCAATAATCCAAGAGGCCAGACCTGTCGAATTTGAACGATTTTGAAGTCGAAAGAGAAGTTTTACCGGAATAATTCAAAGGACACTTTTTTCACGTGTTTTGACGTGAGGGACGCGAATTCATTAACCAATTTGAGCTCCGACTGAGTCCTCTTGAAATATCTTCATTCTTTCACTTTTTACATCAAAAAATCGAGAATTACTCAAATATTTTCATAGATAGATCAATTTAGCTCGCAGAATCGTGTTCCTGGGGTTAAAACACTTTAGAAAAGTGTCCTCCGAACGATTTCGAGAATTCATCATTTTTGGGTTTGAAATCGCTATAATCCAAAGGGCCAGACCTGTCGAATTTGGACGATTCTGGAGTCAGAAAAAAAGTATTACCAAAATAATTCGTAGGACACTTTTTTTACGTGTTTCGACGTGAGGAACACGAATCTATGAGGCAAATCAGGCTCAGAATAAATTGCAATGCAATATCTTCATTTTCTCACTTTTTGGAGCGAAAAATCAAGGATGACTCGAGAGTTTTCATAGATAGATCAATTCAGCTCGCAGAATCGTGTTCCTGGGGTCAAAACGCTCTAGAAAAGTGTCCTCCGAACGATTTCGAGAATCCATTATTTTTGGGTTTGAAATCGCTACAATCCAAAGGGCCAGACCTGTCGGATCTGGACGATTTTAGAGTCGAAAAAAAAGTATTAACAAAATAATTCGTAGGACACTTTCTCTACGTGTTTTGACGTGAGAAAAGCGGATCCATCAGGCAAATTGAGCTACGAATTAGTCCTCTAAGAATATCTTTATTTCTCCAGTTTTTACAGCGAAAAATCAAGGATAACTCGGATATTTTCATAGATAGATCAATTCAGCTTGCAAAATCGTGTTCCTGGGGTCAAAACATTCCAGAAAAAAGTCCTACTAACGATTTCAAAAATCCATCATTTTGAGGTGAGAAATCGCGATAATTTAAAGGGCCAGACCTGTCAAATTCGTACGATTTTGGAGTCGAAAAAAAAGATCCACCAAAATAATTCGGAGGACACTTTTTCCACGTGTTTTGACGTGAGGAACACGAATCCATTCGGCAAATTGAGCTACGAAAGAATTCTCTTAAAATATCTTCATTCCTTCACTTTTTAGAAAGAAAAATCAAGGATGACTCGAATGTTCTCATAGATAGATCAATTCAGCTTGCAAAATCGTGTTCCTGAGGTCAAAACATCCCAGAAAAGTGTCCTACGAACGATTTCGAAAATCCATCATTTTTAGGTTGGACATCGCGATAATCCAAAAGGCCAGACCTGTCGAATTTTGACGATTTGAGAGTAAAAAAAAAAGTTTTGCCGGAATAATTCGTAGAACACTTTTTTTACGTGTTTCGACCCGAGGAACAGAAATCTATTGAGTAAATTAGGCTACGAATGAATTCTAATGGAATATCTTCACTTTTTTACTTTTTACAGCGAAAAATCATGGATAACTCGAATATTTTCATAGATAGATCAATTCAGCTGGCATGATCATGTTCCTGGGGTCAAAACACTTCAGAAAAGTGTCCTACGAACGATTTTGAAAATCCATCATTTTTTGGTTAGAAATCGCGATAATCCAAAGGGCCAGACCTGTCAAATTTGTACGATTTTGAAGTCGAAAAAAAAGTTCCACCAAAATAATTTGTAGGACACTTTTTTCAAGTGTTTCGACGTGGAGAACATTAACTCATTAGGCAAATCGAGCTACGAATGAATCCTCTTGGAATATCTTCATTTTCTCACTTCTTACAGCGAGAAATCAAGGATAACTCGAATATTTTCATAGATAGATCAATTCAGCTTGCAGAATCGTGTTCCTGGGGTCAAAACACTTCAGAAAATTGTCTCACGAACGATTTCGAAAATCCATTATTTTTGAGTGAGAGATCGCGATAATCCAAAGGGCCAGACCTGTCAAATTTGTACAATTTTGAAGTCGGAAAAAAAGTTTCACCAGAATAATTCGTAGGACACTTTTTTCACGTGTTTTGACGTAAGGAACACGAATCCATTCGGCAAATTGAGCTACGAAAGATTTCTCTTGAAATATCTTCACTTTTTCACTTTTTACAGCAAAAATCATGAATCACTCGAATATTTCCATAGATAGATCAATTCAGCTCGCAGAATCGTGTTCCTGGGGTCGAAACACTTCAGAAAAGTGTCCTACGAACGATTTCGAAAATCCATCATTTTTGGGTGAGAAATCACGATAATCCAAAGGGCCAGACCTGTCAAATTTGTACGATTTTGGAGTCGAAGAAAAAGTTTTACCAAAATAATTTGTAGGACGCTCTCTTCACGTGTTTTGACGTGAGGAACACGATTCCATCAGGCAAATCGAGCTACGAATGAATCCTCTTGAAATATCTTCATTTCCCTACTTCTTACAGCGAGAAATCAAGGATAATCCGAATTTTTTCATGGATAGATCAATTGAGCTTGCAGAATCGTGTTTCTGGGGTCAAAACACTTCAGAAAATTGTCCTACGAACGATTTCGAAAATCCATCGATTTTGGGTAAGAGATCGCGATAATCTAAAAGGCCAGACCTGTCGAATTTCGACGATTTTAGAGTCAAAAAAAAAGTTTTACCGGATCAGATCGTAAGACACTTTTTTTACGTGTTTTGACGTAAGGAAAGCGAATCCATTAGGAAAATTGAGCTACGAATAAATCCTCTTAAAATATCTTTATTTCGTCACTCTTCACAGCGAAAAATCAAAGATAACTCGAATATTTTCATAGATAGATCAATTCAGCTTGCAGAATCGTGTTCCTGGGGTCGGAACACTTCGGAAAAGTGTACTACGAACGATTTCGAAAATCCATCATTTTTGGGTTGGAAATCGCGATAATCCGAAAGGCCAGACCTGTCGAATTTTGACGATTTTGGAGTAAAAAAAAAAGTTTTACCGAAATAATTCGAAGAACACTTTCTTTACGTGTTTTGACCCGAGAAACAGAAATCTATTGAAAAAATTAGGCTACGAATGAATTCTAATGGAATATTTTCACTTTTTCACTTTTTACAGCATGAAATCATGGATAACTCGAATATCTCCATAGATAGATCAATTCAGCTTGCAGAATCGTGTTCCTGGGGTCAAAACACTTCAGAAAAGTGTCCTACGGACGATTTCGAGAATTCATCGTTTTTGGGTTCGAAATCGCAATAATCCAAGAGGCCAGACCTGTCGAATTTGAACGATTTTGAAGTCGAAAGAGAAGTTTTACCGAAATAATTCGTAGGACACTTTTTTCACGTGTTTTGACGTGAGGGACGCGAATCCATTAACCAATTTGAGCTCCGACTGAATCCTTTCGAAATATCTTCATTCTTTCACTTTTTACATCAAAAAATCAAGAATAACTCAAATATTTTCATAGATGGATCGATTTAGCTCGCAGAATCGTGTTCCTGGGGTTAAAACACTTTAGAAAAGTGTCCTCCGAACGATTTCGAGAATCCATCATTTTTGTGTTTGAAATCGCTATAACCCAAAGGGCCAGACCTGTCGAATTTGGACGATTTTGAAGTCGGAAAAAAAGTATTACCAAAATAATTCGTAGGACACTTTTTTGACGTGTTTCGACGTGAGGAACACGAATCTATGAGGCAAATTAGGCTAAGAATAAATTGCAATGCAATATCTTCACTTCTTCACTTTTTACAGCGAAAAATCATGGATAACTCGAATATTTTCATAGATAGATCGATTCAGCTTGCAGAATCGTGTTCCTGGGGTCGAAACACTTCAGAAAAGTGTCCTACGAACGATTCCGAAAATCCATCATTTTTGGGTTGGAAATCGCGTTAATCCAAAAGGCCAGACCTGTCGAATTTTGACGATTTTGGAGTCAAAAAAAAAGTTTTACCGAAAAAATTCGTAGAACTCTTTTTTCACGTGTTTTGACGTGAGCAACACGAATCTATTGAGCAAATTAGGCTACGAATGAATTCTAATGGAATATCTCCACTTTTTCAATTTTTACAGCATGAAATCATGGATAACTCGAATATCTTCATAGATAGATCGATTCAGCTTGCAGAATCGTGTTACTGGGTCGAAACACTTCAGAAAAGTGTCCTACGAACGATTTCGAGAATCCATCATTTTTGGGCGAAAAATCGCGATAATCCAAAGGGCCAGAACTGTCGAATTTGAACGATTCTGGAGTCGAAAAAAAAGTTTCACCGAAATAATTCGTGGGACCCTTTTTTTCACGTGTTTTGACGTGAGAAACGCAAATTCATTAAGCAATTTGAGTTCCGACTGAATCCTCTTGGAATATCTTTATTTTTCCACTTTTTACATCGGAAAATCGAGGATAACTCGAATATTTTCATAGATAGATTAATTTAGCTTGCAGAATCGTGTTTTCGGGGTCGAAACACTTCAGAAAAGTGTCCTCCGAACGATTTAAAGAATCTATCATTTTTGGGTTTGAAATCGCTATAATCCAAGGGGCCAGACCTGTCAAATTTGTACGATTTTGGAGTCGAAAAAAAAGTTCCACCAAAATAATCCGTAGGACATTTTTTCCACGTGTTTTGACGTAGAGAACACGAATCCATTAGGCAAATTGAGCTACGAATGAATCCTTTTGCAATATCTTCATTTCTTCACTTTTCAAAGCGAGAAATCAAGGATAACTCGAATTTTTCCACAGATAGATCGATTTAGCTTGCAGAATCGTGTTCCTGGGGTCAAAACACTCCAGAAAAGTGTCCTACGGACGATTTCGAGAATCCATCATTTTTGGGTGAGAGATCGCGATAATCCAGAAGGCCGGACCTGTCGAATTTTGACGATTTTGGAGTCAAAAAAAAAATTCTACCGAAATAATTCATAGAACACTCTCTTCACGTGTTTTGATCCGAGGAAAAGGAATCTATTGAGCAAATTAGGCTACGAATGAATCCTCTTTAAATATTTCCATTTCTTCACTTTTTTGAAGCAAAAAATCAAGGATA
Organism: Athalia circularis; assembly: GCA_963978495.1. Taxonomy (NCBI): domain Eukaryota; kingdom Metazoa; phylum Arthropoda; class Insecta; order Hymenoptera; family Athaliidae; genus Athalia; species Athalia circularis. The sequence continues at coordinate 23,939,750 of OZ021697.1, read as the reverse complement.
ACTCGAATATTTTCATCGATAGATCAATTCAGCTTGCAGAATCGTGTTCCTGGGGTCAAAACACTTCAGAAAAGTGTCCTACGAACGATCTCGAGAATCCATCATTTTTGGGTTAGAAATCGCGATAATCAAAAGGGCCAGACCTGTCGAATTTGAACGATTTTGAAGTCGAAAAAAAAGTTTTACCGAAATAATTCGTAGAACACTTTTTTCACGTGTTTTGACCCGAGGAACAGGAATCTATTGAGCAAATTAGGCTACGAATTAATTCTGATGAAATATCTTCACTTTTTCACTTTTTACAGAGAAAAACCATGGATAACTCGAATATCTTCATAGATTGATCGATTCAGCTTGCAGAATCGTGTTCCTGGGGTCGAAACACTCCAGAAAAGTGTCCTACGAACGATTTCGAAAATCCATCATTTTTGGGTGAAAAATCGCGATAATCCAAAGGGCCAGACCTGTCGAATTTGGACGATTTTGGAGTAAAAAAAAAGTTTTACCGAAATGATTCGTAGAACACTTTTTTCACGTGTTTTGACGTGAGGAACACGGATCTATTGGGCAATTTAGGCTACGAATAAATTCCAATGAAATATCTTCACTTTTTCACTTTTTACAGCGAAAAATCATGGATAACTCGAATATCTTCATAGATAGATCGATTCAGCTTGCAGAATCGTGTTCCTGGGGTCAAAACACTTCAGAAAAGTGTCCTTCGAACGATTTCGAGAATCCATCATTTTTGGGCGAGAGATCGCGATAATCCAAAGGGCCAGACCTGTCAAATTTGTACGATTTTGGAGTCGAAAAAAAAGTTTCACCAAAATAATTTGTGGGACACTTTTTTCACGTGTTTTGACGTGGGGAACACGAATTCATTTGGCAAATTGAGCTACGAATGAATCCTCTTAGAATATCTTCATTTCTTTACTTTTTACAGCGAAAAATCAAGGATAACTCGAATATTTTCATAGATAGATCAATTCAGCTTGCAAAATCGTGTTTCTGGGGTCAAAACACTTTAAAAAAGTATCCTACGGACAAATTCGAGAATCCATCATTTTTGGGTGAAAAATCGCGATAATCCAAAGGGCCAGACCTGTCGAATTCGAACGATTTTGAAGTCGAAAAAAAAAGTTCTACCGAAATAATTCGTAGGACACTTTTTTTGGATGATTTGACGTGAGGGACGCGAATCCATTAAGCAATTTGAGATCCGACTAAATCCTTTTGGAATATCTTCATTTTTTCACTTTTTTCATCGAACATTCGAGGATAACTCGAATATTTTCATAGATAGATCAATTTAGCTTGCAGAATCGTGTTTCTGGGGTCGAAACACTTCAGAAAAGTGTCCCACGAACAATTCCGAAAATCCATCATTTTCGGGTCTGAAATCGCGATAATCCAAACGGCCAGACCTGTCAAATTTGTACGATTTTGGAGTCGAAGAAAAAGTATTACTACAATAATTCGGAGGAACTTTTCCCGCGTGTTTCGACGTGAGAAACACGAATCCATTAGGCAAATTGAGCTACGAATGAATCCTCCTGAAATATCTCTATTTTTTTACTTTTTACATCGAAAAATCGAGGATAACTCGAATATTTTTATAGATAAATTAATTCAGCTTGCAAAATCGTGTTTCTGGGGTCAAAACACTTCAGAAAAGTGTCCTCCGAACGATTTCGAGAATCCATCATTTTTGGGTTTGAAATCGCTAGAATCCAAAAGGCCGGACCTGTCGAATTTTGACGATTTTGGAGTCAAAAAAAAAGTTCTACCGAAATAATTCATAGAACACTCTCTTCACGTGTTTTGACCCGAGGAAAAGGAATCTATTGAGCAAATTAGGCTACGAATGAATCCTCTTTAAATATTTCCATTTCTTCACTTTTTGAAGCAAAAAATCAAGGATAACTCGAATATTTCCATAGATAGATCAATTCAGCTTGCAGAATCGTGTTCCTGGGGTCGAAGCACTTCAGAGAAGTGTCCTACGAACGATTTCGAAAATCCATCATTTTTGGGTTGGAAATCGCGATAATCCAAAGGGCCAGACCTGTCGAATTTGTAAAATTTCGGAGTCGAAGAAAAAGTTCCACCAAAATAATTTGTAGGACACTCTCTTCACGTGTTTTGACGTGAGGAACACGATTCCATCAGGCAAATCGAGCTGCGAATGAATTCTTTCGAAATATCTTCATTTTCTCACTTCTTACAGCGAGAAATCAAGGATAACTCGAATTTTTTCATAGATAGATCAATTCAGCTTGCAGAATCGTGTTCCTGGGGTCAAAACACTTCAGAAAATTGTCCTACGAACGATTTCGAAAATCCATTATTTTTGAGTGAGAGATCGCGATAATCCAAAGGGCCAGACCTGTCAAATTTCGACGATTTTGGAGTCAAAAACAAAGTTTTGACGAAATAATTCGTAGAACACTTTTTTTACGTGTTTTGACGTGAGGAACACGAATCTTTTGAGCAAATGAGGCTACGAATAAATTCCAATGGAATATCTTCACTTTTTCACTTTTTACAGCGAAAATCATGGATAACTCGAATATCTGCATAGATAGATCGATTCAGCTTGCAGAATCGTGTTCCTGGGGTCGAAACACTTCAGAAAAGTGTCCTACGAACGATTCCGAAAATCCATCATTTTCGGGTTGGAAATCGCGTTCATCCAGAAGGCCAGACCTGTCGAATTTTGACGATTTTGGAGTCAAAAAAAAAGTTTTACCGAAATAATTCGTAGAACTCTTTTTCCACGTGTTTTGACGTGAGGAACACGAATCTATTGAGCAAATTAGGCTACGAATGAATTCTGATGGAATATCTTCACTTTTTCACTTTTTACAGCATGAAATCATGGATAACTCGAATATCTTCATAGATACATCGATTCAGCTTGCAGAATCGTGTTCCTGGGGTCGAAACACTTCAGAAAAGTGTCCTACGAACGATTTCGAAAATCCATCATTTTTCGGTGAGAAATCGCGATAATCCAAACGGCCAGACCTGTCGAATTTGGACGATTTTGGAGTCGGGAAAAAAGTATTACCAAAATAATTCGTAGAACACTTTTTTCACGTGTTTCGACGTGAGGAACACGAATCTATGAGGCAAATTAGGCTAAGAATAAATTGCAATGCAATATCTTCACTTTTTCACTTTTTACAGCGAAAAATCATGGATAACTCGAATATTTTCATAGATAGATCGATTCAGCTTGCAGAATCGTGTTCCTGGGGTCAAAATACTTCGGAAAAGTGTCCTACGAACGATTTCGGAAATCCATTCTTTTTGGGTGAGAAATCGCGATGATATAAAAGGCCAGACCTGTCGAATTCGGAAGATTTTGGAGTCGAAAAAAAAGTTCCCTCAAAATAATTCGTAGGACACTTTTTTCACGTGTTTTGGAGTGGAGACCACGAATTTATGAGGCGAATTGAGCTACGAATGAATCCCCTTGGAATATCTTCATTTCTTCACTTTCGAAAGCAAAAAATCAAGGATAACTCGAATATTTTCATAGATAGATCAATTCAGCTCGCAGAATCGTGTTCCTGGGGTCGAAACACTTCAAAAAAGTGTCCTACGAACGATTCCGAAAATCCATCATTTTTGGGTTGGAAATCGCGATAATCCAAAAGGCCAGACCTGTCGAATTTTGACGATTTTGGAGTCAAAAAAAAAGTTTTACCGAAATAATTCGTAGAACTCTTTTTCCACGTGTTTTGACGTGAGGAACACGAATCTATTGAGCAAATTAGGCTACGAATGAATTCTAATGGAATATCTTCACTTTTTCACTTTTTACAGCATGAAATCATGGATAACTCGAATATCTTCATAGATACATCGATTCAGCTTGCAGAATCGTGTTCCTGAGGTCGAAACACTTCAGAAAAGTGTTCTACGAACGATTCCGAAAATCCATCATTTTTGGGTTGGAAATCGCGATAATCCAAAAGGCCAGACCTGTCGAATTTCGACGATTTTGGAGTAAAAAACAAAGTTTTGACGAAATAATTCGTAGAACACTTTTTTCACGTGTTTTGACGTGAGGAACACGAATCTTCTGAGCAAATGAGGCTACGAATAAATTCCAATGGAATATCTTCACTTTTTCACTTTTTACAGCAAAAATCATGAATAACTCGAAGATTTCCATAGATAGATCAATTCAGCTTGCAGAATCGTGTTTCTGGGGTCAAAACACTCCAGAAAAGCGTTCTACGAACGATTTCGAGAATCCATCATGTTTAGGTGAAAAAACGCGATAATTTAAAGGGCCAGAACTGTCGAATTTGAACGATTTTGAAGTCGAAAAAAAAGTTTTACCGAAATATTTCGTGAGACGCTATTTTTACGTGTTTTGACGTGAGGGACGCGAATCCGTTAAGCAATTTGAGCTCCGACCGAATCCTCTTGAAATATCTTCATTTTTTCACTTTTCACATCGAAAAATCGAGGATAACTTAAATATTTTCATAGATAGATCAATTTAGCTTGCGGAATCGTGTTTCTGGGGTCAAAACACTCCAGAAAAGTGTCCTCCGAACGATTTCGAAAATCCATCATTTCTGGGTTTGAAATCGCTATAATCCAAAGGGCCAGACCTGTCGAATTTGGACGATTTTGGAGTCGAAAAAAAAGTTCCACCAAAATAATTCGTAGAACACTTTCTTTACGTGTTTCGAACCGAAAAACAGGAATCTATTGAGCAAATTAGGCTACGAATGAATTGTAATGGAATATCTTCACTCCTTCACTTTTTACAGCGAAAAATCATGGATAACTCGAATATCTTCATAGATAGATCGATTCAGCTTGCAGAATCGTGTTCCTGGGGTCGAAACACTTCAGAAAAGTGTCCTACGAACGATTCCGAAAATCAATCATTTTTGGGTTAGAAATCGCGATAATCCAAAAGGCCAGACCTGTCAAATTTGAACGATTCTGGAGTCAAAAAAACAGTTTCACCGAAATAATTTGTGGGAAACTTTTTCTACGTGTTTTGACGTGAGGGACACGAATTCATTAAGCAATTCGAGACACGACCGGATCCTCTTGAAATATCTTCATTTTTCCACTTTTTACAGCAAAAAATCGAGGATAACTCAGATATTTTCGTAGATAGATCGATTCAGCTTGCGGAATCGTGTTCCTGGGGTCAAAACACTCCAGAAAAGTGTCCTACGAACGATTTCGAAAATCAATCATTTTTGGGTTGGAAATCGCGATAATCCAGAAGGCCAGACCTGTCAAAATTGAACGATTCTGGAGTCGAAAAAACAGTTTTACCGAAATAATTCGTAGAACGCTTTCTTTACGTGTTTCGACCCGAAAAACAGGAATCTATTGAGCAAATTAGGCTACGAATGAATTCTAATGGAATATCTTCACTCCTTCACCTTTTACAGCGAAAAATCATGGATAACTCGAATATGTTCATAGATAGATCGATTCAGCTTGCAGAATCGTGTTTCTGGGGTCGAAACACTTCAGAAAAGTGTCCTACGAACGATTTCGAAAATCAATCATTTTTGGGTTAGAAATCGCGATAATCCAAAAGGCCAGACCTGTCAAATTTGAACGATTCTGGAGTCAAAAAAACAGTTTTACCGAAATAATTTGTGGGAAACTTTTTGTACGTGTTTTGACGTGAGGGACACGAATTCATTAAGCAATTTGAGACACGACCGGATCCTCTTGAAATATCTTCATTTTTTCACTTTTTACATCAAAAAATCGAGGATAACTCAAATATTTTCGTAGATAGATCGATTCAGCTTGCAGAATCGTGTTCCTGGGGTCAAAACACTCCAGAAAAGTGTCCTACGAACGATTTCGAAAATCAATCATTTTTGGGTTGGAAATCGCGATAATCCAGAAGGCCAGACCTGTCAAATTTGAACGATTCTGGAGTCGAAAAAACAGTTTTACCGAAATAACTCGTGGGAAACTTTTTTTACGTGTTTTGACGTGAGGGACACGAATTCATTAAGCAATTGGAGCTACGACCGAATCCTCTTGAAATATCTTCATTTTTTCACTTTCTACAGCAAAAAATCGGGGATAACTCAAATATTCTCGTAGATAGATCGATTCAGCTTGCAGAATCGTGTTCCTGGGGTCGAAACACTTCAGAAAAGTGTCCTACGAACGATTTCGAAAATCAATCATTTTTGGGTTAGAAATCGCGATAATCCAAAAGGCCAGACCTGTCAAATTTGAACGATTCTGGAGTCGAAAAAACAGTTTTACCTAAATAATTTGTGAGAAACTTTTTTTACGTGTCTTGACGTGAGGGACACGAATTCATTAAGCAATTCGAGACACGACCGGATCCTCTTGAAATATCTTCATTTTTTCACTTTTTACAGCAAAAAATCGAGGATAACTCAATCATTTTCGTAGATAGATCGATTCAGCCTTCAGAATCGTGTTCCTGGGGTCAAAACACTCCAGAAAAGTGTCCTACGAACGATTTCGAAAATTAATCATTTTTGGGTTGCAAATTGCGATAATCCAGAAGGCCAGACCTGTCGAATTTTGACGATTTTGGAGTAAAAAAAAAAGTTTTACCGAAATAATTCGTAAAACACTCTTTCCACGTGTTTTGACGTGAGGGACACGAATTCATTAAGCAATTGGAGCTACGACCGAATCCTCTTGAAATATCTTCATTTTTTCACTTTCTACAGCAAAAAATCGGGGATAACTCAAATATTTTCGTAGATAGATCGATTCAGCTTGCAGAATCGTGTTCCTGGGGTCGAAACACTTCGGAAAAGTGTCCTACGAACGATTTCGAAAATCAATCATTTTTGGGTGAGAAATCGCGATGATATAAAGGGCCAGACCTGTCGAATTTGGACGATTTTGGAGTCGAAAAAAAAGTTCCACCAAAATAATTCGTAGGACACTTTTTTCACGTGTTTTGACGTGGAGAACACGAATTTATCAGGCAAATTGAGCTACGAATGAATCCCCTTGGAATATCTTCATTTCTTCACTTTTGAAAGCAAAAAATCAAGGATAACTCGAATATTTTCATAGATAGATCAATTCAGCTCGCAGAATGGTGTTCCTGGGGTCGAAACACTTCAGAAAAGTGTTCTACGAACGATTCCGACAATCCATCATTTTTGGGTTGGAAATCGCGATAATCCAAAAGGCCAGACCTGTCAAATTTCGACGATTTTGGAGTAAAAAACAAAGTTTTGACGAAATAATTCGTAGAACACTTTTTTCACGTGTTTTGACGTGAGGAACACGAATCTTTTGAGCAAATGAGGCTACGAATAAATTCCAATGGAATATCTTCACTTTTTCACTTTTTACAGCAAAAATCATGAATAACTCGAAGATTTCCATAGATAGATCAATTCAGCTCGCAGAATCGTGTTCCTGGGGTCGAAACACTTCAGAAAAGTCTCCTACGAACGATTTCGAGAATCCATCATTTTTGGGTTGGAAATCGCGATAATCCAAAAGGCCAGACCTGTCGAATTTTGACGATTTTTAAGTCGAAAAAAAAGTTCCACCGAAATAATTCGTAAAACACTTTCTCTACGTGTTTTGACCCGAAAAACAGAAATCTAATGAGCAAATTCGGCTACGAATGAATTCTAATGGAATATCTTCACTTCTTCACTTTTCACAGCGAAAAATCATGGATAACTCGAATATCTTCATAGATAGATCAATTCAGCTTGCAGAATCGTGTTCCTGGGGTCGAAACACTTCAGAAAAGTGTCCTACGAACGATTTCGAAAATCAATCATTTTCGGGTTAGAAATCGCGATAATCCAAAAGGCCAGACCTGTCAAATTTGAACGATTCTGGAGTCAAAAAAACAGTTTTACCGAAATAATTTGTGGGAAACTTTTTTTACGTGTTTTGACGTGAGGGACATGAATTCATTAAGCAATTTGAGACACGACCGGATCCTCTTGAAATATCTTCATTTTTTCACTTTTTACATCAAAAAATCGAGGATAACTCAAATATTTTCGTAGATAGATCGATTCAGCTTGCAGAATCGTGTTCCTGGGGTCAAAACACTCCAGAAAAGTGTCCTACGAACGATTTCGAAAATCAATCATTTTTGGGTTGGAAATCGCGATAATCCAGAAGGCCAGACCTGTCAAATTTGAACGATTCTGGAGTCGAAAAAACAGTTTTACCGAAATAATTCGTGGGAAACTTTTTTTACGTGTTTTGACGTGAGGGACACGAATTCATTAAGCAATTGGAGCTACGACCGAATCCTCTTGAAATATCTTCATTTTTTCACTTTCTACAGCAAAAAATCGGGGATAACTCAAATATTTTCGTAGATAGATCGATTCAGCTTGCAGAATCGTGTTCCTGGGGTCGAAACACTTCAGAAAAGTGTCCTACGAACGATTTCGAAAATCAATCATTTTTGGGTTAGAAATCGCGATAATCCAAAAGGCCAGACCTGTCAAATTTGAACGATTCTGGAGTCGAAAAAACAGTTTTACCTAAATAATTTGTGAGAAACTTTTTTTACGTGTCTTGACGTGAGGGACACGAATTCATTAAGCAATTCGAGACACGACCGGATTCTCTTGAAATATCTTCATTTTTTCACTTTTTACAGCAAAAAATCGAGGATAACTCAATCATTTTCGTAGATAGATCGATTCAGCCTTCAGAATCGTGTTCCTGGGGTCAAAACACTCCAGAAAAGTGTCCTACGAACGATTTCGAAAATTAATCATTTTTGGGTTGCAAATTGCGATAATCCAGAAGGCCAGACCTGTCGAATTTTGACGATTTTGGAGTAAAAAAAAAAGTTTTACCGAAATAATTCGTAAAACACTCTTTCCACGTGTTTTGACGTGAGGGACACGAATTCATTAAGCGATTTGAGCTACGACCGAATTCTCTTTAAATATCTTCATTTTTTCACTTTTTACAGCAAAAAATCGAGGATAACTCAAATATTTTCGTAGATAGATCGATTCAACTTGCAGAATCGTGTTCCTGGGGTCAAAACACTTCGGAAAAGTGTCCTCCGAACGAATTCGGAAATCCATCATTTTTGGGTGAGAAATCGCGATGATATAAAGGGCCAGACCTGTCGAATTTGGACGATTTTGGAGTCGAAAAAAAAGTTCCACCAAAATAATTCGTAGGACACTTTTTTCACGTGTTTTGACGTGGAGAACACGGATTTATCAGGCAAATTGAGCTACGAATGAATCCCCTTGGAATATCTTCATTTCTTCACTTTTGAAAGCAAAAAATCAAGGATAACTCGAATATTTTCATAGATAGATCAATTCAGCTCGCAGAATGGTGTTCCTGAGGTCGAAACACTTCAGAAAAGTGTTCTACGAACGATTCCGAAAATCCATCATTTTTGGGTTGGAAATCGCGATAATCCAAAAGGCCAGACCTGTCGAATTTCGACGATTTTGGAGTAAAAAACAAAGTTTTGACGAAATAATTCGTAGAACACTTTTTTCACGTGTTTTGACGTGAGGAACACGAATCTTTTGAGCGAATGAGGCTACGAATAAATTCCAATGGAATATCTTCACTTTTTCACTTTTTACAGCAAAAATCATGAATAACTCGAAGATTTCCATAGATAGATCAATTCAGCTTGCAGAATCGTGTTTCTGGGGTCAAAACACTCCAGAAAAGCGTTCTACGAACGATTTCGAGAATCCATCATGTTTAGGTGAAAAAACGCGATAATTTAAAGGGCCAGAACTGTCGAATTTGAACGATTTTGAAGTCGAAAAAAAAGTTTTACCGAAATATTTCGTGAGACGCTATTTTTACGTGTTTTGACGTGAGGGACGCGAATCCGTTAAGCAATTTGAGCTCCGACCGAATCCTCTTGAAATATCTTCATTTTTTCACTTTTCACATCGAAAAATCGAGGATAACTTAAATATTTTCATAGATAGATCAATTTAGCTTGCGGAATCGTGTTTCTGGGGTCAAAACACTCCAGAAAAGTGTCTTCCGAACGATTTCGAAAATCCATCATTTCTGGGTTTGAAATCGCTATAATCCAAAGGGCCAGACCTGTCGAATTTGGACGATTTTGGAGTCGAAAAAAAGTTCCACCAAAATAATTCGTAGAACACTTTCTTTACGTGTTTCGAACCGAAAAACAGGAATCTATTGAGCAAATTAGGCTACGAATGAATTGTAATGGAATATCTTCACTCCTTCACTTTTTACAGCGAAAAATCATGGATAACTCGAATATCTTCATAGATAGATCGATTCAGCTTGCAGAATCGTGTTCCTGGGGTCAAAACACTCCAGAAAAGTGTCCTACGAACGATTTCGAAAATCAATCATTTTTGGGTTGGAAATCGCGATAATCCAGAAGGCCAGACCTGTCAAAATTGAACGATTCTGGAGTCGAAAAAACAGTTTTACCGAAATAATTCGTAGAACGCTTTCTTTACGTGTTTCGACCCGAAAAACAGGAATCTATTGAGCAAATTAGGCTACGAATGAATTCTAATGGAATATCTTCACTCCTTCACCTTTTACAGCGAAAAATCATGGATAACTCGAATATGTTCATAGATAGATCGATTCAGCTTGCAGAATCGTGTTTCTGGGGTCGAAACACTTCAGAAAAGTGTCCTACGAACGATTTCGAAAATCAATCATTTTTGGGTTAGAAATCGCTATAATCCAAAAGGCCAGACCTGTCAAATTTGAACGATTCTGGAGTCAAAAAAACAGTTTTACCGAAATAATTTGTGGGAAACTTTTTGTACGTGTTTTGACGTGAGGGACACGAATTCATTAAGCAATTTGAGACACGACCGGATCCTCTTGAAATATCTTCATTTTTTCACTTTTTACATCAAAAAATCGAGGATAACTCAAATATTTTCGTAGATAGATCGATTCAGCTTGCAGAATCGTGTTCCTGGGGTCAAAACACTCCAGAAAAGTGTCCTACGAACGATTTCGAAAATCAATCATTTTTGGGTTGAAAATCGCGATAATCCAGAAGGCCAGACCTGTCAAATTTGAACGATTCTGGAGTCGAAAAAACAGTTTTACCGAAATAATTCGTGGGAAACTTTTTTTACGTGTTTTGACGTGAGGGACACGAATTCATTAAGCAATTGGAGCTACGACCGAATCCTCTTGAAATATCTTCATTTTTTCACTTTCTACAGCAAAAAATCGGGGATAACTCAAATATTTTCGTAGATAGATCGATTCAGCTTGCAGAATCGTGTTCCTGGGGTCGAAACACTCCAGAAAAGTGTCCTACGAACGATTTCGAAAATTAATCATTTTTGGGTTGCAAATTGCGATAATCCAGAAGGCCAGACCTGTCGAATTTTGACGATTTTGGAGTAAAAAAAAAAGTTTTACCGAAATAATTCGTAAAACACTCTTTCCACGTGTTTTGACGTGAGGGACACGAATTCATTAAGCAATTTGAGCTACGACCGAATTCTCTTTAAATATCTTCATTTTTTCACTTTTTACAGCAAAAAATCGAGGATAACTCAAATATTTTCGTAGATAGATCGATTCAACTTGCAGAATCGTGTTCCTGGGGTCAAAACACTTCGGAAAAGTGTCCTCCGAACGAATTCGGAAATCCATCATTTTTGGGTGAGAAATCGCGATGATATAAAGGGCCAGACCTGTCGAATTTGGACGATTTTGAAGTCGAAAAAAAAGTTCCACCAAAATAATTCGTAGGACACTTTTTTCACGTGTTTTGACGTGGAGAACACGAATTTATCAGGCAAATTGAGCTACGAATGAATCCCCTTGGAATATCTTCATTTCTTCACTTTTGAAAGCAAAAAATCAAGGATAACTCGAATATTTTCATAGATAGATCAATTCAGCTCGCAGAATGGTGTTCCTGAGGTCGAAACACTTCAGAAAAGTGTTCTACGAACGATTCCGAAAATCCATCATTTTTGGGTTGGAAATCGCGATAATCCAAAAGGCCAGACCTGTCGAATTTCGACGATTTTGGAGTAAAAAACAAAGTTTTGACGAAATAATTCGTAGAACACTTTTTTCACGTGTTTTGACGTGAGGAACACGAATCTTTTGAGCGAATGAGGCTACGAATAAATTCCAATGGAATATCTTCACTTTTTCACTTTTCACAGCAAAAATCATGAATAACTCGAAGATTTCCATAGATAGATCAATTCAGCTTGCAGAATCGTGTTTCTGGGGTCAAAACACTCCAGAAAAGCGTTCTACGAACGATTTCGAGAATCCATCATGTTTAGGTGAAAAAACGCGATAATTTAAAGGGCCAGAACTGTCGAATTTGAACGATTTTGAAGTCGAAAAAAAAGTTTTACCGAAATATTTCGTGAGACGCTATTTTTACGTGTTTTGACGTGAGGGACGCGAATCCGTTAAGCAATTTGAGCTCCGACCGAATCCTCTTGAAATATCTTCATTTTTTCACTTTTCACATCGAAAAATCGAGGATAACTTAAATATTTTCATAGATAGATCAATTTAGCTTGCGGAATCGTGTTTCTGGGGTCAAAACACTCCAGAAAAGTGTCTTCCGAACGATTTCGAAAATCCATCATTTCTGGGTTTGAAATCGCTATAATCCAAAGGGCCAGACCTGTCGAATTTGGACGATTTTGGAGTCGAAAAAAAGTTCCACCAAAATAATTCGTAGAACACTTTCTTTACGTGTTTCGAACCGAAAAACAGGAATCTATTGAGCAAATTAGGCTACGAATGAATTGTAATGGAATATCTTCACTCCTTCACTTTTTACAGCGAAAAATCATGGATAACTCGAATATCTTCATAGATAGATCGATTCAGCTTGCAGAATCGTGTTCCTGGGGTCAAAACACTCCAGAAAAGTGTCCTACGAACGATTTCGAAAATCAATCATTTTTGGGTTGGAAATCGCGATAATCCAGAAGGCCAGACCTGTCAAAATTGAACGATTCTGGAGTCGAAAAAACAGTTTTACCGAAATAATTCGTAGAACGCTTTCTTTACGTGTTTCGACCCGAAAAACAGGAATCTATTGAGCAAATTAGGCTACGAATGAATTCTAATGGAATATCTTCACTCCTTCACCTTTTACAGCGAAAAATCATGGATAACTCGAATATGTTCATAGATAGATCGATTCAGCTTGCAGAATCGTGTTTCTGGGGTCGAAACACTTCAGAAAAGTGTCCTACGAACGATTTCGAAAATCAATCATTTTTGGGTTAGAAATCGCTATAATCCAAAAGGCCAGACCTGTCAAATTTGAACGATTCTGGAGTCAAAAAAACAGTTTTACCGAAATAATTTGTGGGAAACTTTTTGTACGTGTTTTGACGTGAGGGACACGAATTCATTAAGCAATTTGAGACACGACCGGATCCTCTTGAAATATCTTCATTTTTTCACTTTTTACATCAAAAAATCGAGGATAACTCGAATATTTTCGTAGATAGATCGATTCAGCTTGCAGAATCGTGTTCCTGGGGTCAAAACACTCCAGAAAAGTGTCCTACGAACGATTTCGAAAATCAATCATTTTTGGGTTGGAAATCGCGATAATCCAGAAGGCCAGACCTGTCAAATTTGAACGATTCTGGAGTCGAAAAAACAGTTTTACCGAAATAATTCGTGGGAAACTTTTTTTACGTGTTTTGACGTGAGGGACACGAATTCATTAAGCAATTGGAGCTACGACCGAATCCTCTTGAAATATCTTCATTTTTTCACTTTCTACAGCAAAAAATCGGGGATAACTCAAATATTTTCGTAGATAGATCGATTCAGCTCGCAGAATCGTGTTCCTGGGGTCGAAACACTCCAGAAAAGTGTCCTACGAACGATTTCGAAAATTAATCATTTTTGGGTTGCAAATTGCGATAATCCAGAAGGCCAGACCTGTCGAATTTTGACGATTTTGGAGTAAAAAAAAAAAGTTTTACCGAAATAATTCGTAAAACACTCTTTCCACGTGTTTTGACGTGAGGGACACGAATTCATTAAGCAATTTGAGCTACGACCGAATTCTCTTTAAATATCTTCATTTTTTCACTTTTTACAGCAAAAAATCGAGGATAACTCAAATATTTTCGTAGATAGATCGATTCAACTTGCAGAATCGTGTTCCTGGGGTCAAAACACTTCGGAAAAGTGTCCTCCGAACGAATTCGGAAATCCATCATTTTTGGGTGAGAAATCGCGATGATATAAAGGGCCAGACCTGTCGAATTTGGACGATTTTGAAGTCGAAAAAAAAGTTCCACCAAAATAATTCGTAGGACACTTTTTTCACGTGTTTTGACGTGGAGAACACGAATTTATCAGGCAAATTGAGCTACGAATGAATCCCCTTGGAATATCTTCATTTCTTCACTTTTGAAAGCAAAAAATCAAGGATAACTCGAATATTTTCATAGATAGATCAATTCAGCTCGCAGAATGGTGTTCCTGAGGTCGAAACACTTTAGAAAAGTGTTCTACGAACGATTCCGAAAATCCATCATTTTTGGGTTGAAAATCGCGATAATCCAAAAGGCCAGACCTGTCGAATTTCGACGATTTTGGAGTAAAAAACAAAGTTTTGACGAAATAATTCGTAGAACACTTTTTTCACGTGTTTTGACGTGAGGAACACGAATCTTTTGAGCAAATGAGGCTACGAATAAATTCCAATGGAATATCTTCACTTTTTCACTTTTTACAGCAAAAATCATGAATAACTCGAAGATTTCCATAGATAGATCAATTCAGCTTGCAGAATCGTGTTTCTGGGGTCAAAACACTCCAGAAAAGCGTTCTACGAACGATTTCGAGAATCCATCATGTTTAGGTGAAAAAACGCGATAATTTAAAGGGCCAGAACTGTCGAATTTGAACGATTTTGAATTCGAAAAAAAAGTTTTACCGAAATATTTCGTGAGACGCTATTTTTACGTGTTTTGACGTGAGGGACGCGAATCCGTTAAGCAATTTGAGCTCCGACCGAATCCTCTTGAAATATCTTCATTTTTTCACTTTTCACATCGAAAAATCGAGGATAACTCGAATATCTTCATAGATAGATCGATTCAGCTTGCAGAATCGTGTTCCTGGGGTCGAAACACTTCAGAAAAGTGTCCTACGAACGATTCCGAAAATCAATCATTTTTGGGTTAGAAATCGCGATAATCCAAAAGGCCAGACCTGTCAAATTTGAACGATTCTGGAGTCAAAAAAACAGTTTCACCGAAATAATTTGTGGGAAACTTTTTTTACGTGTTTTGACGTGAGGGACACGAATTCATTAAGCAATTCGAGACACGACCGGATCCTCTTGAAATATCTTCATTTTTCCACTTTTTACAGCAAAAAATCGAGGATAACTCAGATATTTTCGTAGATAGATCGATTCAGCTTGCGGAATCGTGTTCCTGGGGTCAAAACACTCCAGAAAAGTGTCCTACGAACGATTTCGAAAATCAATCATTTTTGGGTTGGAAATCGCGATAATCCAGAAGGCCAGACCTGTCAAAATTGAACGATTCTGGAGTCGAAAAAACAGTTTTACCGAAATAATTCGTAGAACGCTTTCTTTACGTGTTTCGACCCGAAAAACAGGAATCTATTGAGCAAATTAGGCTACGAATGAATTCTAATGGAATATCTTCACTCCTTCACCTTTTACAGCGAAAAATCATGGATAACTCGAATATGTTCATAGATAGATCGATTCAGCTTGCAGAATCGTGTTTCTGGGGTCGAAACACTTCAGAAAAGTGTCCTACGAACGATTTCGAAAATCAATCATTTTTGGGTTAGAAATCGCGATAATCCAAAAGGCCAGACCTGTCAAATTTGAACGATTCTGGAGTCAAAAAAACAGTTTTACCGAAATAATTTGTGGGAAACTTCTTGTACGTGTTTTGACGTGAGGGACACGAATTCATTAAGCAATTTGAGACACGACCGGATCCTCTTGAAATATCTTCATTTTTTCACTTTTTACATCAAAAAATCGAGGATAACTCAAATATTTTCGTAGATAGATCGATTCAGCTTGCAGAATCGTGTTCCTGGGGTCAAAACACTCCAGAAAAGTGTCCTACGAACGATTTCGAAAATCAATCATTTTTGGGTTGGAAATCGCGATAATCCAGAAGGCCATACCTGTCAAATTTGAACGATTCTGGAGTCGAAAAAACAGTTTTACCGAAATAATTCGTGGGAAACTTTTTTTACGTGTTTTGACGTGAGGGACACGAATTCATTAAGCAATTGGAGCTACGACCGAATCCTCTTGAAATATCTTCATTTTTTCACTTTCTACAGCAAAAAATCGGGGATAACTCAAATATTTTCGTAGATAGATCGATTCAGCTTGCAGAATCGTGTTCCTGGGGTCGAAACACTTCAGAAAAGTGTCCTACGAACGATTTCGAAAATCAATCATTTTTGGGTTAGAAATCGCGATAATCCAAAAGGCCAGACCTGTCAAATTTGAACGATTCTGGAGTCGAAAAAACAGTTTTACCTAAATAATTTGTGAGAAACTTTTTTTACGTGTCTTGACGTGAGGGACACGAATTCATTAAGCAATTCGAGACACGACCGGATTCTCTTGAAATATCTTCATTTTTTCACTTTTTACAGCAAAAAATCGAGGATAACTCAATCATTTTCGTAGATAGATCGATTCAGCCTTCAGAATCGTGTTCCTGGGGTCAAAACACTCCAGAAAAGTGTCCTACGAACGATTTCGAAAATTAATCATTTTTGGGTTGCAAATTGCGATAATCCAGAAGGCCAGACCTGTCGAATTTTGACGATTTTGGAGTAAAAAAAAAGTTTTACCGAAATAATTCGTAAAACACTCTTTCCACGTGTTTTGACGTGAGGGACACGAATTCATTAAGCAATTTGAGCTACGACCGAATTCTCTTTAAATATCTTCATTTTTTCACTTTTTACAGCAAAAAATCGAGGATAACTCAAATATTTTCGTAGATAGATCGATTCAACTTGCAGAATCGTGTTCCTGGGGTCAAAACACTTCGGAAAAGTGTCCTCCGAACGAATTCGGAAATCCATCATTTTTGGGTGAGAAATCGCGATGATATAAAGGGCCAGACCTGTCGAATTTGGACGATTTTGGAGTCGAAAAAAAAGTTCCACCAAAATAATTCGTAGGACACTTTTTTCACGTGTTTTGACGTGGAGAACACGAATTTATCAGGCAAATTGAGCTACGAATGAATCCCCTTGGAATATCTTCATTTCTTCACTTTTGAAAGCAAAAAATCAAGGATAACTCGAATATTTTCATAGATAGATCAATTCAGCTCGCAGAATGGTGTTCCTGAGGTCGAAACACTTCAGAAAAGTGTTCTACGAACGATTCCGAAAATCCATCATTTTTGGGTTGGAAATCGCGATAATCCAAAAGGCCAGACCTGTCGAATTTCGACGATTTTGGAGTAAAAAACAAAGTTTTGACGAAATAATTCGTAGAACACTTTTTTCACGTGTTTTGACGTGAGGAACACGAATCTTTTGAGCAAATGAGGCTACGAATAAATTCCAATGGAATATCTTCACTTTTTCACTTTTTACAGCAAAAATCATGAATAACTCGAAGATTTCCATAGATAGATCAATTCAGCTTGCAGAATCGTGTTTCTGGGGTCAAAACACTCCAGAAAAGCGTTCTACGAACGATTTCGAGAATCCATCATGTTTAGGTGAAAAAACGCGATAATTTAAAGGGCCAGAACTGTCGAATTTGAACGATTTTGAAGTCGAAAAAAAAGTTTTACCGAAATATTTCGTGAGACGCTATTTTTACGTGTTTTGACGTGAGGGACGCGAATCCGTTAAGCAATTTGAGCTCCGACCGAATCCTCTTGAAATATCTTCATTTTTTCACTTTTCACATCGAAAAATCGAGGATAACTTAAATATTTTCATAGATAGATCAATTTAGCTTGCGGAATCGTGTTTCTGGGGTCAAAACACTCCAGAAAAGTGTCCTCCGAACGATTTCGAAAATCCATCATTTCTGGGTTTGAAATCGCTATAATCCAAAGGGCCAGACCTGTCGAATTTGGACGATTTTGGAGTCGAAAAAAAAGTTCCACCAAAATAATTCGTAGAACACTTTCTTTACGTGTTTCGAACCGAAAAACAGGAATCTATTGAGCAAATTAGGCTACGAATGAATTGTAATGGAATATCTTCACTCCTTCACTTTTTACAGCGAAAAATCATGGATAACTCGAATATCTTCATAGATAGATCGATTCAGCTTGCAGAATCGTGTTCCTGGGGTCGAAACACTTCAGAAAAGTGTCCTACGAACGATTCCGAAAATCAATCATTTTTGGGTTAGAAATCGCGATAATCCAAAAGGCCAGACCTGTCAAATTTGAACGATTCTGGAGTCAAAAAAACAGTTTCACCGAAATAATTTGTGGGAAACTTTTTTTACGTGTTTTGACGTGAGGGACACGAATTCATTAAGCAATTCGAGACACGACCGGATCCTCTTGAAATATCTTCATTTTTCCACTTTTTACAGCAAAAAATCGAGGATAACTCAGATATTCTCGTGGATAGATCGATTCAGCTTGCGGAATCGTGTTCCTGGGGTCAAAACACTCCAGAAAAGTGTCCTACGAACGATTTCGAAAATCAATCATTTTGGGGTTGGAAATCGCGATAATCCAGAAGGCCAGACCTGTCAAAATTGAACGATTCTGGAGTCGAAAAAACAGTTTTACCGAAATAATTCGTAGAACGCTTTCTTTACGTGTTTCGACGTAAGGAACACGAATCTATTGAGCAAATTAGGCTACGAATGAATTCTAATGGAATATCTTCACTCCTTCACCTTTTACAGCGAAAAATCATGGATAACTCGAATATGTTCATAGATAGATCGATTCAGCTTGCAGAATCGTGTTTCTGGGGTCGAAACACTTCAGAAAAGTGTCCTACGAACGATTTCGAAAATCAATCATTTTTGGGTTAGAAATCGCGATAATCCAAAAGGCCAGACCTGTCAAATTTGAACGATTCTGGAGTCGAAAAAACAGTTTTACCTAAATAATTTGTGAGAAACTTTTTTTACGTGTCTTGACGTGAGGGACACGAATTCATTAAGCAATTCGAGACACGACCGGATCCTCTTGAAATATCTTCATTTTTTCACTTTTTACAGCAAAAAATCGAGGATAACTCAATCATTTTCGTAGATAGATCGATTCAGCCTTCAGAATCGTGTTCCTGGGGTCAAAACACTCCAGAAAAGTGTCCTACGAACGATTTCGAAAATTAATCATTTTTGGGTTGCAAATTGCGATAATCCAGAAGGCCAGACCTGTCGAATTTTGACGATTTTGGAGTAAAAAAAAAAGTTTTACCGAAATAATTCGTAAAACACTCTTTCCACGTGTTTTGACGTGAGGGACACGAATTCATTAAGCAATTGGAGCTACGACCGAATCCTCTTGAAATATCTTCATTTTTTCACTTTCTACAGCAAAAAATCGGGGATAACTCAAATATTTTCGTAGATAGATCGATTCAGCTTGCAGAATCGTGTTCCTGGGGTCGAAACACTTCGGAAAAGTGTCCTACGAACGATTTCGAAAATCAATCATTTTTGGGTGAGAAATCGCGATGATATAAAGGGCCAGACCTGTCGAATTTGGACGATTTTGGAGTCGAAAAAAAAGTTCCACCAAAATAATTCGTAGGACACTTTTTTCACGTGTTTTGACGTGGAGAACACGAATTTATCAGGCAAATTGAGCTACGAATGAATCCCCTTGGAATATCTTCATTTCTTCACTTTTGAAAGCAAAAAATCAAGGATAACTCGAATATTTTCATAGATAGATCAATTCAGCTCGCAGAATGGTGTTCCTGGGGTCGAAACACTTCAGAAAAGTGTTCTACGAACGATTCCGAAAATCCATCATTTTTGGGTTGGAAATCGCGATAATCCAAAAGGCCAGACCTGTCGAATTTCGACGATTTTGGAGTAAAAAACAAAGTTTTGACGAAATAATTCGTAGAACACTTTTTTCACGTGTTTTGACGTGAGGAACACGAATCTTTTGAGCAAATGAGGCTACGAATAAATTCCAATGGAATATCTTCACTTTTTCACTTTTTACAGCAAAAATCATGAATAACTCGAAGATTTCCATAGATAGATCAATTCAGCTCGCAGAATCGTGTTCCTGGGGTCGAAACACTTCAGAAAAGTCTCCTACGAACGATTTCGAGAATCCATCATTTTTGGGTTGGAAATCGCGATAATCCAAAAGGCCAGACCTGTCGAATTTTGACGATTTTTAAGTCGAAAAAAAAGTTCCACCGAAATAATTCGTAAAACACTTTCTCTACGTGTTTTGACCCGAAAAACAGAAATCTAATGAGCAAATTCGGCTACGAATGAATTCTAATGGAATATCTTCACTTCTTCACTTTTCACAGCGAAAAATCATGGATAACTCGAATATCTTCATAGATAGATCGATTCAGCTTGCAGAATCGTGTTCCTGGGGTCGAAACACTTCAGAAAAGTGTCCTACGAACGATTTCGAAAATCAATCATTTTCGGGTTAGAAATCGCGATAATCCAAAAGGCCAGACCTGTCAAATTTGAACGATTCTGGAGTCAAAAAAACAGTTTTACCGAAATAATTTGTGGGAAACTTTTTTTACGTGTTTTGACGTGAGGGACACGAATTCATTAGGCAATTTGAGACACGACCGGATCCTCTTGAAATATCTTTATTTTTTCACTTTTTACAGCAAAAAATCGAGGATAACTCAAATATTTTCGTAGATAGATCGATTCAGCTCGCAGAATCGTGTTCCTGGGGTCAAAACACTCCAGAAAAGTGTCCTACGAACGATTTCGAAAATCCATCATTTTTGGGTGAGAAATCGCGATAATATGAAGGGCCAGACCTGTCGAATTTGGACGATTTTGGAGTCGAAAAAAAAGATCCACCGAAATAAATCGTAGGACACATTTTTCACGAGTTCTGACGTGGAGAACATGAATTCATTAGGCGAATTGAGCTACGAATGAATCCTCTTGAAATATCTTCATTTCTTTACTTTTTAAAGCGAAAAATCAAGGATAACTCGCATATTTTCATAGATAGATCAATACAGCTTGCAGAATCGTGTTCCTGGGGTCGAACACTCCAGAAAAGTGTCTGACGAACGATTTCGAAAATCAATCATTTTTGGGTTGGAAATCGCGATAATCCAGAAGGCTCGACCTGTCAAATTTGAACGATTCTGGAGTCGAAAAAACAGTTTTACCGAAATAATTCGTGGGACACTTTTTTTACGTGTTTTGACGTGAGGGACACGAATTCATTAAGCAATTTGAAATACGACCTAATCCTCTTGAAATATATCCATTTTTTCACTTTTTACAGCAAAAAATCGAGAATAACTCAAATATTTTCGTAGATAGATCGATTCAACTTGCAGAATCGTGTTCCTGGGGTCAAAACACTTCGGAAAAGTGTCCTACGAACGATTCCGGAAATCCATCATTTTTAGGTGAGAAATCGCGATGATATAAAGGGCCAGACCTGTCGAATTTGGACGATTTTGGAGTCGAAAAGAAAGTTCCACCAAAATAATTCGTAGGACACTTTTTTCACGTGTTTTGACGTGGAGAACACGAATTCAATAGGCGAATTAGGCTACGAATGAATCCCCTTCGGAATATCTTCATTTCTTCACTTTCGAAAGCAAAAAATCAAGGATAACTCGAATATTTTCATAGATAGATCAATTCAGCTCGCAGAATCGTGTTCCTGGGGTCGAAACACTTCAGAAAAGTGTCCTACGAACGATTTCGAAAATCCATCATTTTTCGGTGAGAAATCGCGATAATCCAAAAGGCCAGACCTGTCAAATTTGTACGATTTTGAAGTCGAAAAAATAGTTTCACCAAAATAACTCGTGGGACACTTTTTTCACGTGTTTTAACGTCAAGAATACGAATCTATTGAGCAAATCAGGCTACGAATAAATTGCGATGAAATATCTTCACTTTTTCACTCTTTACAGCAAAAAATCAAGGATAACTCGAATATTTTCACAGATAGATTAATTCAGCTTGCAGAATCGTGTTCTTGGGGTCAAAACACTCCAGAAAAGTTTTCTACGAACGATTTCGAGAATCCATCATGTTTAGGTGAAAAAACGCGATAATTTAAAGGGCCAGACCTGTCGAATTTGAACGATTTTTGAGTCGAAAAAAAAGTTTTACCGAAATATTTCGTAGGACACTATTTTTACGTGTTTTGACGTGAGGGACGCGAATCCATTAGGCAATTTGAGCTCCGACCGAATCCTCTTGAAATATCTTCATTTTTTCACTTCTCACATCGAAAAATCGAGGATAACTTAAATATTTTCATAGATAGATCAATTCAGCTTGCAGAATCGTGTTCCTGGGGTCGAAACACTTCAGAAAAGTGTCCTACGAACGATTTCGAGAATCCATCATTTCTGGGTTGGAAATCGCGATAATCCAAAAAGCCAGACCTGTCGAATTTTGACGATTTTGGAGTCGAAAAAAAAGTTCCACCAAAATAATTCGTAGAAGACTTTCTTTACGTGTTTTGACCCGAAAAACAGGAATCTATTGAGCAAATTAGGCTACGAATGAATTCTGATGGAATATCTTCACTTCTTCACTTTTTACAGCGAAAAATCATGGATAACTCGAATATCTTCATAGATAGATCGATTGAGCTTGCAGAATCGTGTTCCTGGGGTCGAAACACTTTAAAAAAGTGTCCTACGAACGATTTCGAAAATCAATCATTTTTGGGTTAGAAATCGCGATAACCGAAAAGGCCAGACCTGTCAAATTTGAACGATTCTGAAGTCGAAAAAACAGTTTTACCGAAATAATTCGTAGAACACTTTTTTCACGTGTTTTGACAGGGAGAACACGAATTTATTAGGCGAATTGAGCTACGAATGAATCCCCTTGAAATATCTTCATTTCTTCACTTTTGAAAGCAAAAAATCAAGGATAACTCGAATATTTTCATAGATAGATCAATACAGCTTGCAGAATCGTGTTCCTGGGGTCGAACACTCCAGAAAAGTGTCCTACGAACGATTTCGAAAATCAATCTCTTTTGGGTTGGAAATCGCGATAATCCAGAAGGCCAGACCTGTCAAACTTGAACGATTCTGGAGTCGAAAAAACAGTTTTACCGAAATAATTCGTGGAAAACTTTTTTTACGTGTTTTGACGTGAGGGACACGAATCCATTAAGCAATTTGAAATACGACCTAATCCTCTTGGAATATCTTCATTTTTTCACTTTTTACATCGAAGATTCGAGGATAACTCAAATATTTTTATAGATAGATCAAATTAGCTTGCAGAATCGTGTTTCTGGGGTCAAAACACTTCAGAAAAGTGTCCTCCGAACGATTTCGAGAATCCATCATTTTTGGGTTTGAAATCGCTATAATCCAAAGGGCCAGACATGTCGAATTCGGACGATTTTGGAGTCGAAAAAAAAGTATCACTGAAATAATTCGTGGGACACTTTTTTTACGTGTTCTGACGTAAGGAAAGCGAATTTATTGGGCAAATCGAGCTACGAATGAATCCTCCCGGAATATCTTCATTTCTTCACTTTTTACAGCGAAAAATCGAGGATAACTCGAATATTTTCATAGATGAATCGATTCAGCTTGCAGAATCGTGTTCCTGGGGTCGAAACACTTCGGGAAAGTGTTCTACAAACGGTTCCAAAATTCCATCATTTTTGGGTTAGAAATCGCGATAATTTGAAGGGGCAGCCCTGTCAAATTTGTACGATTTTGGAGTCGAAAAAAAAGTTCCACCGAAATAATTCGTAGGACACTTTTTTCACGTGTTTTGACGTGGAGAACACGAATTCATTAGGCAAATTGAGCTACGAATGAATCCTCTTGAAATATCTTCATTTCTTCACTTTTGAGAGCAAAAAATCAAGGATAACTCGGATATTTTCATAGATAGATCAATTCAGCTCGCAGAATCGTGTTCCTGGGGTCGAAACACTTCAGAAAAGTGTCCTACAAACGATTTCGAAAATCCATCATTTTTGGGTTGGAAATCGCGATAATCCAAAAGGCCAGACCTGTCGAATTTTGACGATTTTGGAGTCGAAAAAAAAGTATCACCAAAATGATTCGTGGGACACTTTTTTTACGTGTTTTAACGTGAGGAAAGCGAATTCATTGGGCAAATTGAGCTACGAATGAGTCCTCTTGGAATATCTTCATTTTTTCACTTTTCACAGCGAAAAATCGAGGATAACTCGAATATTTTCATAGATAGATCAATTCAGCTTGCAGAATCGTGTTCCTGGGGTCAAAACACTCCAGAAAAGTGTCCTACGAACGATTCCGAGAATCCGTCAGTTTAGGGTTGGAAATCGCGATAATCCAAAAGGCCGGACCTGTCGAATTTTGACGATCTTGGAGTCAAAAAAAACGTTTTGACGAAATAATTCGTAGAACACTTTTTTCACGTGTTTTGACGTAAGGAACACGAATCTATTGAGCAAATGAGGCTACGAATGAATTCCAATGGAATATCTTCACTTTTTCACTTTTCACAGCGAAAATCATGGATAACCCGAATATCTTCATAGATAGATCGATTCAGCTTGCAGAATCGTGTTCCTGGGGTCGAAACACTTCACAAAAGTGTCCTCCGAACGATTTCGAAAATCCATCATTTTTGGGTGAGAAATCGCGATCATCCAAAGGGCCAGACCTTTCAAATTTGTACGATTTTGGAGTCGAAAAAAAATTTTACCGAAATAATTTGTAAGACACTTTTTTGACGTGTTTTGACGTGAGGAACACGATTCCATCAGGCAAATCGAGCTACGAATGAATCCTCTTGAAATATCTTCATTTTCTCACTTCTCACAGCGAGAAATCAAGGATTACTCGAATATTTTCATAGATAGATCAATTCAGCTTGCAGAATCGTGTTCCTGGGGTCAAAACACTTCAGAAAAGTGTCCTACGGACGATTTCGAGAATCCATCATTTTTGGGTTCGAAATCGCGATAATCCAAGAGGCCAGACCTGTCGAATTTGAACGATTTTGAAGTCGAAAGAAAAGTTTTACCGAAATAATTCGTATGACACTCTTTTTACGTGTTCCGACGTGAGGGACGCGAATCCATTAAGCTATTTGAGCTCCGACTGAATCCTCTTGAAATATCTTCATTTTCTCACTGTTTACATCGAAAAATCGAGGATAACTCGAATATTTTCATAGATAAATCGATTCAGCTTGCAGAATCGTGTTCCTGGGGTCGAAACACTTTAGAAAAGTGTCCTCCGAACGATTTCGAGAATCTATCATTTTTGGGTTTCGAATCGCTATAATCCAAAGGGCCAGACCTGTCGAATTTGGACGATTTTGGAGTCGGAAAAAAAGTATTACCGAAATAATTCGTAGGACACTTTTTTCACGTGTTTCGACGTGAGGAACACGAATCTATGAGGCAAATGAAGCTAAGAATAAATTGCAATGCAATATCTTCACTTTTTTACTTTTTACAGCGAAAAATCATGGATAACTCGGAAATTTTCATAGATAGATCAATTCAGATTGCAGAATCGTGTTCCTGGGGTCGAAACACTTCAGAAAAGTGTCCTACGAACGATTCCGAAAATCCATCATTTTTGGGTTGGAAATCGCGTTAATCCAAAAGGCCAGACCTGTCGAATTTTGACGATTTTGGAGTCGAAAAAATAGTTTCACCAAAATAATTCGTGGGACACTTTTTTCACGTGTTTTGACGTAGAGAACACGAATCCATTAGGCAAATTGAGCTTAGAATGAATCCTCTTGAAATATCTTCATTTCTTTACTTTTTCCAGCAAAAAATCAAGGATAACTCGGATATTTTCATAGATAGATCAATTCAGCTCGCAGAATCGTGTTCCTGGGGTCAAAACACTTCAGAAAAGTGTCCTACGAACGATTTCGAAAATCCATCAATTTCGGGTTGCAAATCGCGATAATCCAAAAGGCCAGACCTGTCGAATTTGAACGATTTTGATGTCGAAAAAAAAGTTTTACCGAAATGATTCGTGGGACACTATTTTTACGTGTTTTGACGTGGGGGACGCGAATCTATTAAGCAATTTGAGCTCCGACTGAATCCTCTCGAAATATCTTCATTTTTCCACTTTTTACCTCGAAAAATCAAGGATAACTCGAAAATTTTCATAGATAGATCAATTCAGCTCACAGAATCGTGTTCCTAGGGTCGAAACACTTCAGAAAAGTTTCCTACGAACGATTTCGGAAATCCATCATTTTTCGGTGGAAAATCGCGATTATCCAAAGGCCTAGACCTGTCGAATTTTGACGATTTTGAAGTAAAAAAAAAAGTTCTACCGAAATAATTCGTAAAACACTTCTTTCACGTGTTTTGACGTAGAGAACACGAATCCATCAGGCAAATTAAGCTGAGAATTATTTCTCTTGAAATATCTTCATTTCTTCACTCTTTCCAGCGAAAAATCAAGGATAACTCGAATATTTTCATACATAGATCAATTCAGCTTGCTAAATCGTGTTTCTGGGGTCAAAACACTTCAGAAAAGTGTCCTACGAACGATTTCGAGGATCCGTAATTTTTGGGTGAAAAATCGCAATAATCCAAAGGGCCAGACCTGTCGAATTTGAACGATTTTAAAGTCGAAAAAAAAGTTTTACCGAAATGATTCGTGGGACACTATTTTTACGTGTTTTGACGTAAGGAAAGCAATTTCATTGGGCAAATTGAGCTACGAATGAATCCTCTTGGAATATCTTCATTTTTTCACTTTTTACAGCGGAAAATCGAGGATAACTCGATTATTTTCATAGATAAATCAATTCAGCTTGCAGAATCGTGTTCCTGGGGTCGAAACACTTCAGAAAAGTGTCCTCCGAACGATTTCGAGAATCCATCATTTTTGAGTTTAAAATTGCTATAACCCGGAGGGCCAGACCTGTCGCATTCGGACGATTTTGGAGTCGAAAAAAAGTATTACCAAAATAATTCGTGGGACACTTTTTTTACGTGTTTTGACGTGAGGGAAGCGAATTCTTCGGAAAAATTGAGCTACGAATGAATCCTCTTGGAATATCTTCATTTTTTCACTTTTCACAGCGAAAAGTCGGGGATAACTCGAATATTTTCATAGATAGATCAATTCAGCTCGCAGAATCGTGTTCCTGGGGTCAAAACACTCCAGAAAAGTGTCCTACGAACGATTTCGAGAATCCGTCAGTTTAGGGTTGGAAATCGCGATAATCCAAAAGGCCGGACCTGTCGAATTTTGACGATTTTGGAGTCAAAAAAAAAGTTTTGACGAAATACTTCGTAGAACACTTTTTTCACGTGTTTTGACGTAAGGAACACGAATCTATTGAGCAAATGAGGCTACAAATGAATTCCAATGGAATATCTTCCCTTTTTTCACTTTTTACAGCGAAAATCATGGATAACTCGGATATCTTCATAGATAGATCGATTCAGCTTGCAGAATCGTGTTCCTGGGGTCGAAACACTTCAGAAAAGTGTTCTACGAACGATTCCGAAAATCCATCATTTCTGGGTTAGAAATCGCGATAATTTGAAGGGGCAGCCCTGTCAAATTTGTACGATTTTGGAGTCGAAAAAAAAGTTTCACCGAAATAATTCGTAGGACACTTTTTCCACGTGTTTTGACGTGGAGAACACGAATCCATTAGGCAAATTGAGCTACGAATGAATCCTCTTGAAATATCTTCATTTCTTCACTTTTTAGAGCAAAAAATCAAGGATAACTCGGATATTTTCATAGATAGATCAATTCAGCTCGCAGAATCGTGTTCCTGGGGTCGAAACACTTCAGAAAAGTGTCCTACGATCGATTTCGAAAATCCATCATTTTTGGGTTGGAAATCGCGATAATCCAAAAGGCCAGACCTGTCGAATTTTGACGATTTTGAAGTCAAAAAAAAAGTTTTACCGAAATAATTCGTAGAACGCTCTCTTTACGTGTTTTAACCCGAAAAAAAGGAATCTATTGAGCAAATTAGGCTACGAATGAATTCTAATGGAATATCTTCACTTCTTCACTTTTTACAGCGAAAAATCATGGATAACTCGAATATCTTCATAGATAGATCGATTCAGCTTGCAGAATCGTGTTCCTGGGGTCGAAACACTTCAGAAAAGTGTCCTACGAACGATTCCGAAAATCTATCATTTTTGGGTTGGAAATCGCGATAATCCAAAAGGCCAGACCTGTCGAATTTTGACGATTTTAGAGTTAAAAACAAAGTTTTGACGAAATAATTCGTAGAACACTTTTTTCACGTGTTTTGACGTGAGGAACACGAATCTATTGAGCAAATGAGGCTACGAATAAATTCTAATGGAATATCTTCACTTTTTCACTTTTTACAGCAAAAATCATGAATAACTCGAATATTTCCATAGATAGATCAATTCAGCTTGCAGAATCGTGTTCCTGGGGTCGAAACACTTCAGAAAAGTGTCCTACGAACGATTTCGAAAATCCATCATTTCTGGGTTGGAAATCGCGATAATCCGAAAGGCCAGACCTGTCGAATTTTGACGATTTTGGAGTCGAAAAAAAAGTTTTCCCGAAATATTTCGTGGGACACTATTTTTACGTGTTTTGACGTGAGGGACGCAAATCCATTAAGCAATTTGAGCTCCGACCGAATCCTCTTGAAATATCTTCATTTTTTCACTTTTCACAGCGAAAAATCGAGGATAACTTAAATATTTTCATAGATAGATCAATTCAGCTTGCAGAATCGTGTTTCGGGGGTCAAAACACTTCAGAAAAGTGTCCTCCGAACGATTTCGAAAATCCATCATTTTTGGGTTTGAAATCGCTATAATCCAAAGGGCCAGACCTGTCGAATTTGGACGATTTCGGAGTCAAAAAAAAAGTTTTACCGAAATAATTCGTAGAACTCTTTTTTCACGTGTTTTGACGTGAGGAACACGAATCTATTAAGCAAATTAGGCTACGAAAGAATTCTAATGGAATATCTTCACTTTTTCACTTTTTACAGCATGAAATCATGGATAACTCGAATATCTTCATAGATAGATCGATTCAGCTTGCAGAATCAAGTTCCTGGGGTCGGAACACTTCAGAAAAGTGTCCTACGAACGATTTCGAAAATCCATCATTTTTCGGTGAGAAATCGCGATAATCCAAAAGGCCAGACCTGTCAAATTTGTACGATTTTGAAGTCGAAAAAATAGTTTCACCAAAATAACTCGTGGGACACTTTTTTCACGTGTTTTAACGTCAAGAATACGAATCTATTGAGCAAATCAGGCTACGAATAAATTGCGATGAAATATCTTCACTTTTTCACTCTTTACAGCAAAAAATCAAGGATAACTCGAATATTTTCATAGATAGATCAATTCAGCTTGCAGAATCGTGTTCTTGGGGTCAAAACACTCCAGAAAAGTTTTCTACGAACGATTTCGAGAATCCATCATGTTTAGGTGAAAAAACGCGATAATTTAAAGGGCCAGACCTGTCGAATTTGAACGATTTTGGAGTCGAAAAAAAAGTTTTACCGAAATATTTCGTAGGACACTATTTTTACGTGTTTTGACGTGAGGGACGCGAATCCATTAGGCAATTTGAGCTCCGACCGAATCCTCTTGAAATATCTTCATTTTTTCACTTCTCACATCGAAAAATCGAGGATAACTTAAATATTTTCATAGATAGATCAATTCAGCTTGCAGAATCGTGTTCCTGGGGTCGAAACACTTCAGAAAAGTGTCCTACGAACGATTTCGAGAATCCATCATTTCTGGGTTGGAAATCGCGATAATCCAAAAAGCCAGACCTGTCGAATTTTGACGATTTTGGAGTCGAAAAAAAAGTTCCACCAAAATAATTCGTAGAAGACTTTCTTTACGTGTTTTGACCCGAAAAACAGGAATCTATTGAGCAAATTAGGCTACGAATGAATTCTGATGGAATATCTTCACTTCTTCACTTTTTACAGCGAAAAATCATGGATAACTCGAATATTTTCATAGATAGATCAATACAGCTTGCAGAATCGTGTTCCTGGGGTCGAACACTCCAGAAAAGTGTCCTACGAACGATTTCGAAAATCAATCTCTTTTGGGTTGGAAATCGCGATAATCCAGAAGGCCAGACCTGTCAAACTTGAACGATTCTGGAGTCGAAAAAACAGTTTTACCGAAATAATTCGTGGAAAACTTTTTTCACGTGTTTTGACGTGAGGGACACGAATCCATTAAGCAATTTGAAATACGACCTAATCCTCTTGGAATATCTTCATTTTTTCACTTTTTACATCGAAGATTCGAGGATAACTCAAATATTTTTATAGATAGATCAAATTAGCTTGCAGAATCGTGTTTCTGGGGTCAAAACACTTCAGAAAAGTGTCCTCCGAACGATTTCGAGAATCCATCATTTTTGGGTTTGAAATCGCTATAATCCAAAGGGCCAGACATGTCGAATTCGGACGATTTTGGAGTCGAAAAAAAAGTATCACTAAAATAATTCGTGGGACACTTTTTTCACGTGTTCTGACGTAAGGAAAGCGAATTTATTGGGCAAATCGAGCTACGAATGAATCCTTCCGGAATATCTTCATTTTTTCACTTTTTACAGCGAAAAATCGAGGATAACTCGAATATTTTCATAGATGAATCGATTCAGCTTGCAGAATCGTGTTCCTGGGGTCGAAACACTTCGGGAAAGTGTTCTACAAACGGTTCCAAAAATCCATCATTTTTGGGTTAGAAATCGCGATAATTTAAAGGGGCAGCCCTGTCAAATTTGTACGATTTTGGAGTCGAAAAAAAAGTTCCACCGAAATAATTCGTAGGACACTTTTTTCACGTGTTTTGACGTGGAGAACACGAATTCATTAGGCAAATTGAGCTACGAATGAATCCTCTTGAAATATCTTCATTTCTTCACTTTTGAGAGCAAAAAATCAAGGATAACTCGGATATTTTCATAGATAGATCAATTCAGCTCGCAGAATCGTGTTCCTGGGGTCGAAACACTTCAGAAAAGTGTCCTACAAACGATTTCGAAAATCCATCATTTTTGGGTTGGAAATCGCGATAATCCAAAAGGCCAGACCTGTCGAATTTTGACGATTTTGGAGTAAAAAAAAAGTTTTACCGAAATAATCCGTAGAACACTCTATTCACGTGTTTTGTCGTGAGAGACGCGAATCTATTAAGCAATTTGAACTACGACTGAATCCTGTTGAAATATCTTCATTTTTTCACTTTTTACATCGAAAAATCGAGGATAACTCGGATATTTTCATAGATAGATCAATTCATCTCGCAGAATCGTGTTCCTGGGGTCGAAACACTTCAGAACAGTGTCCTACGAACGATTTCGAAAATTCATCATTTTTGGGTTGGAAATCGCGATAATCCAAAAGGCCAGACCTGTCGAATTTTGCCGATTTTGGAGTCGAAAAAAAAGTATCACCAAAATGATTCGTGGGACACTTTTTTTACGTGTTTTAACGTGAGGAAAGCGAATTCATTGGGCAAATTGAGCTACGAATGAGTCCTCTTGGAATATCTTCATTTTTTCACTTTTCACAGCGAAAAATCGAGGATAACTCGAATATTTTCATAGATAGATCAATTCAGCTTGCAGAATCGTGTTCCTGGGGTCAAAACACTCCAGAAAAGTGTCCTACGAACGATTCCGAGAATCCGTCAGTTTAGGGTTGGAAATCGCGATAATCCAAAAGGCCGGACCTGTCGAATTTTGACGATCTTGGAGTCCAAAAAAACGTTTTAACGAAATAATTCGTAGAACACTTTTTTTACGTGTTTTGACGTAAGGAACACGAATCTATTGAGCAAATGAGGCTACGAATGAATTCCAATGGAATATCTTCACTTTTTCACTTTTCACAGCGAAAATCATGAATAACCCGAATATCTTCATAGATAGATCGATTCAGCTTGCAGAATCGTGTTCCTGGGGTCAAAACACTTCAGAAAAGTGTCCTACGGACGATTTCGAGAATCCATCATTTTTGGGTTCGAAATCGCGATAATCCAAGAGGCCAGACCTGTCGAATTTTGACGATTTTGGAGTAAAAAAAAAAGTTTTACCGAAATACTTCGTAGAACTCTTTTTTCACGTGTTTTGACGTGAGGAACACGAATTTATTAAGCAAATTAGGCTACGAATGAATTCTAATGGAATATCTTCACTTTTTCACTTTTTACAGCATGAAATCATGGATAACTCGAATATCTTCATAGATAGATCGATTCAGCTTGCAGAATCGTGTTCCTGGGGTCGGAACACTTCAGAAAAGTGTCCTACGAACGATTTCGAAAATCCATCATTTTTCAGTGAGAAATCGCGATAATCCAAACGGCCAGACCTGTCAAATTTGTACGATTTTGAAGTCGAAAAAATAGTTCTCCCAAAATAATTCGTAGGACACTTTTTTCACGTGTTTTGACGTCAGGAATACGAATCTATTGAGCAAATCAGGCTACGAATAAATTGCGATGAAATATCTCACCTTTTTCACTCTTTACAGC
This sequence comes from Athalia circularis, assembly GCA_963978495.1. Classification (NCBI taxonomy): domain Eukaryota; kingdom Metazoa; phylum Arthropoda; class Insecta; order Hymenoptera; family Athaliidae; genus Athalia; species Athalia circularis. The sequence goes on along the minus strand of OZ021697.1, from coordinate 23,907,042 downwards.
GAAAAATCAAGGATAACTCGAATATTTTCATAGATAGATCAATTCAGCTTGCAGAATCGTGTTCCTGGGGTCAAAACACTCCAGAAAAGTGTTCTACGAACGATTTCGAGAATTCATCATGTTTAGGTGAAAAAACGCGATAATTTAAAGGGCCAGACCTGTCGAATTTGAACGATTTTGAAGTCGAAAAAAAAGTTTTCCCGAAATATTTCGTGGGACACTATTTTTACGTGTTTTGACGTGAGGGACGCGAATCCGTTAAGCAATTTGAGCTCCGACCGAATCCTCTTGAAATATCTTCATTTTTTCACTTTTCACATCGAAAAATCGAGGATAACTTGAATATTTTCATAGATAGATCAATTTAGCTTGCAGAATCGTGTTTCTGGGGTCAAAACACTTCAGAAAAGTGTCCTCCGAACGATTTCGAGGATCCATCATTTCTGGGTTTGAAATCGCTATAATCCAAAGGGCCAGACCTGTCGAATTTGGACGATTTTGAAGTCAAAAAAAAAGTTTTACCGAAATGATTCGTGAAACACTTTTTTCACGTGTTTTGACGTGAGGAACACGAATCTATTGGGCAAGTTAGGCTACGGATGAGTTCCGATGAAATATCTTCACTTTTTCACTTTTTACGGCGAAAATCATAAATAACTCGAATATTTCCATAGATAGATCAATTCAGCTTGCAGAATCGTGTTCCTGGGGTCGAAACACTTCAGAAAAGTGTCCTACGAACCAATTCGAGAATCCATCATTTTTGGGTTGGAAATCGCGATAATCCAAAAGGCCAGACCTGTCGAATTTTGACGATTTTGGAGTCGAAAAAAAAGTTCTCCCGAAATATTTCGTGGGACACTATTTCTACGTGTTTTGACGTGAGGGACGCGAATCCGTTAAGCAATTTGAGCTCCGACCGAATCCTCTTGAAATATCTTCATTTTTTCACTTTTCACATCGAAAAATCGAGGATCACTTAAACATTTTCATAGATAGATCAATTGAGCTTGCAGAAACGTGTTTCTGGGGTCAAAACCCTTCAGAAAAGTGTCCTCCGAACGATTTCGAGAATCCATCATTTTTGGGTTCGAAATCGCTATAATCCAAAGGGCCAGACCTGTCGAATTTGGACGATTTTGGAGTCGAAAAAAAAGTATCACCAAAATGATTCGTGGGACACTTTTTTTACGTGTCTTGACGTAAGGAACACGAATCTATCAAGCAAATTAGGCTACGAATGAATTCTAATGGAATATCTTCACTTTTTCACTTTTTACAGCATGAAATCATGGATAACTCGAATATCTTCATAGATACATCGATTCAGCTTGCAGAATCGTGTTCCTGGGGTCGAAACACTTCAGAAAATTTTCCTCCGAACGATTTTGAGAATCCATCATTTCTGGGTTTGAAATCGCTATAATCCAAAAGGCCAGACCTGTCAAATTTGAACGATTCTGGAGTCGAAAAAACAGTTTTACCGAAATAATTCGTAGAACACTTTCTTTACGTATTTTGACCCGAAAAACAGGAATCTATTGAGCAAATTAGGCTACGAATGAATTCTAATGGAATATCTTCACTCCTTCACCTTTTACAGCGAAAAATCATGGATAACTCGAATATCTTCATAGATAGATCGATTCAGCTTGCAGAATCGTGTTCCTGGGGTCGAAACACTTTAGAAAAGTGTCCTACGAACGATTTCGAGAATCAATCATTTTTGGGTTAGAAATCGCGATAATCCAAAAGGCCAGACCTGTCAAATTTGAACGATTCTGGAGTCGAAAAAACAGTTTTACCGAAATATTTTGTGGGAAACTTTTTGTACGTGTTTTGACGTGAGGGACACGAATTCATTAAGCAATTTGAGACACGACCGGATCCTCTTGAAATATCTTCATTTTTTCACTTTTTACATCAAAAAATCGAGGATAACTCAAATATTTTCGTAGATAGATCGATTTAGCTTGCAGAATCGTGTTCCTGGGGTCAAAACACTCCAGAAAAGTGTCCTACGAACGATTTCGAAAATCAATCATTTTTGGGTTGGAAATCGCGATAATCCAGAAGGCCAGACCTGTCAAATTTGAACGATTCCGGAGTCGAAAAAACAGTTTCACCGAAATAATTCGTGGAAAACTTTTTTTACGTGTTTTGACGTGAGGGACACGAATTCATTAAGCAATTTGAGCTACGACCGTATCCTCTTGAAATATCTTCATTTTTTCACTTTTTACAGCAAAAAATCGGGGATAACTCAAATATTTTCGTAGATAGATCGATTCAACTTGCAGAATCGTGTTTCTGGGGTCAAAACACTTCGGAAAAGTGTCCTACGAACGATTTCGGAAATCCATCATTTTTGGGTGAGAAATCGCGATGATATAAAAGGCCAGACCTGTCGAATTTGGACGATTTTGGAGTCGAAAAAAAAGTATCACCAAAATGATTCGTGGGACACTTTTTTTACGTGTTTGAACGTGAGGAAAGCGAATTCATTGGGCAAATTGAGCTACGAATGAATCCTCTTGAAATATCTTCATTTTTTCACATTTCACAGCGAAAAATCGAGGATAACTCGAATATTTTCATAGATAGATCAATTCAGCTTGCAGAATCGTGTTCCTGGGGTCAAAACACTCCAGAAAAGTGTCCTACGAACGATTTCGAGAATCCATCGTTTTTGAGTTCGAAATCGCAATAATCCAAGAGGCCAGACCTGTCGAATTTGAACGATTTTGAAGTCGAAAGAGAAGTTTTACCGAAATAATTCGTAGGACACTTTTTTCACGTGTTTTGACCTGAGGGACGCGAATCCATTAACCAATTTGAGCTCCGACTGAATCCTCTTGAAATATCTTCATTCTTTTACATTTACATCAAAAAATCAAGAATAACTCAAATATTTTCATAGATAGATCAATTTAGCTCGCAGAATCGTGTTCCTGGGGTCAAAACACTTTAGAAAAGTGGCCTCCGAACGATTTCAAGAATCCATCATTTTTGGGTTTGAAATCGCTATAATCCAAAGGGCCAGACCTGTCGAATTTGGACGATTTTGGAGTCGGAAAAAAAGTATTACCGAAATAATTCGTAGGACACTTTTTTTACGTGTCTTGACGTAAGGAACACGAATCTATCAAGCAAATTAGGCTACGAATGAATTCTAATGGAATATCTTCACTTTTTCACTTTTTACAGCATGAAATCATGGATAACTCGAATATTTTCATGGATAGATCGATTCAGCTTGCAGAATCGTGTTCCTGGGGTCGAAACACTTCAGAAAAGTGTCCTACGAACGATTCCGAAAATCCATCATTTTCGGGTTGGAAATCGCGTTAATCCAGAAGGCCAGACCTGTCGAATTTTGACGATTTTGGAGTCAAAAAAAAAGTTTTACCGAAATAATTCGTAGAACTCTTTTTCCACGTGTTTTGACGTGAGGAACACGAATCTATTGAGCAAATTAGGCTACGAATAAATTCTAATGGAATATCTTCACTTTTTCACTTTTTACAGCATGAAATCATGGATAACTCGAATATCTTCATAGATACATCGATTCAGCTTGCAGAATCGTGTTCCTGGGGTCGAAACACTTCAGAAAAGTGTCCTCCGAACGATTTCGAGAATCCATCATTTCTGGGTTTGAAATCGCTATAATCCAAAGGGCCAGACCTGTCGAATTTGGACGATTTTGAAGTCGAAAAAAAAGTTCCACCAAAATAATTCGTAGAACACTTTCTTCACGTGTTTTGACCCGAAAAACAGGAATCTATTGAGCAAATTAGGCTACGAATGAATTGTAATGGAATATCTTCACTCTTTCACTTTTTACAGCGAAAAATCATGGATAACTCGAATATCTTCATAGATAGATCGATTCAGCTTGCAGAATCGTGTTCCTGGGGTCGAAACACTTCAGAAAAGTGTCCTACGAACGATTTCGAAAATCAATCATTTTTGGGTTAGAAATCGCGATAATCCAAAAGGCCAGACCTGTCAAATTTGAACGATTCTGGAGTCAAAAAAACAGTTTTACCGAAATAATTTGTGGAAAACTTTTTTTACGTGTTTTGACGTGAGGGACACGAATTCATTAAGCAATTTGAGACACGACCGGATCCTTTTGAAATATCTTCATTTTTCCACTTTTTACAGCAAAAAATCGAGGATAACTCAAATATTTTCGTAGATAGATCGATTCAGCTTGCGGAATCGTGTTTCTGGGGTCAAAACACTCCAGAAAAGTGTCCTACGAACGATTTCGAAAATCAATCATTTTTGGGTTGGAAATCGCGATAATTCAGAAGGCCAGACCTGTCAAGTTTGAACGATTCTGGAGTCGAAAAAACAGTTTTACCGAAATAATTCGTAGAACACTTTCTTTACGTGTTTTGACCCGAAAAACAGGAATCTATTGAGCAAATTAAGCTACGAATGAATTCTAATGGAATATCTTCACTCCTTCACCTTTTACAGCGAAAAATCATGGATAACTCGAATATCTCCATAGATAGATCGATTCAGCTTGCAGAATCGTGTTCCTGGGGTCGAAACACTTCAGAAAAGTGTCCTACGAACGATTTCGAGAATCAATCATTTTTAGGTTGGACATCGCGATAATCCAAAAGGCCAGACCTGTCGAATTTTGACGATTTGAAAGTAAAAAAAACAGTTTTGCCGGAATAATTCGTAGAACACTTTTTTTACGTGTTTTGACCCGAGGAACAGAAATCTATTGAGTAAATTAGGCTACGAATGAATTCTAATGGAATATCTTCACTTTTTCACTTTTTACAGCGAAAAATCATGGATAACTCGAATATTTTCATAGATAGATCAATTCAGCTGGCATGATCATGTTCCTGGGGTCAAAACACTTCAGAAAAGTGTCCTACGAACGATTTTGAAAATCCATCATTTTTTGGTTAGAAATCGCGATAATCCAAAGGGCCAGACCTGTCAAATTTGTACGATTTTGAAGTCGAAAAAAAAGTTCCACCAAAATAATTTGTAGGACACTTTTTTCAAGTGTTTTGACGTGGAGAACACGAACTCATTAGGCAAATCGAGCTACAAATGAATCCTCTTGAAATATCTTCATTTTCTCACTTCTTACAGCGAGAAATCAAGGATAACTCGGATATTTTCATAGATAGATCAATTCAGCTTGCAGAATCGTGTTCCTGGGGTCAAAACACTTCAGAAAATTGTCCTACGAACGATTTCGAAAATCCATTATTTTTGAGTGAGAGATCGCGATAATCCAAAGGGCCAGACCTGTCAAATTTATACAATTTTGAAGTCGGAAAAAAAGTTTCACCAAAATAATTCGTAGGACACTTTTTTCACGTGTTTTGACGTAAGGAACACGAATCCATTCGGCAAATTGAGCTACGAAAGATTTCTCTTGAAATATCTTCACTTTTTCACTTTTTACAGCAAAAATCATGAATCACTCGAATATTTCCATAGATAGATCAATTCAGCTTGCAGAATCGTGTTCCTGGGGTCGAAACACTTCAGAAAAGTGTCCTACGAACGATTTCGAAAATCCATCATTTTTGGGTGAGAAATCGCGATAATCCAAAGGGCCAGACCTGTCAAATTTGTACAATTCTGGAGTCGAAGAAAAAGTTTCACCAAAATAATTTGTAGGACGCTCTCTTCACGTGTTTTGACGTGAGGAACACGATTCCATCAGGCAAATCGAGCTACGAATGAATCCTCTTGAAATATCTTCATTTTTCTACTTCTTACAGCGAGAAATCAAGGATAACTCGAATTTTTACATAGATAGATCGATTCAGCTCGCAGAATCGTGTTCCTGGGGTCGAAACACTTCAGAAAAGTGTCCTACGAACGATTTCGAAAATCCATCATTTTTCGGTGAGAAATCGCGATAATCCAAACCGCCAGACCTGTCAAATTTGTACGATTTTGAAGTCGAAAAAATAGTTTCACCAAAATAATTCGTAGGACATTTTTTTCACGTGTTTTGACGTCAGGAATACGAATTTATTAGCAAATCAGGCTACGAATAAATTGCGATGAAATATCTCACCTTTGTCACTCTTTACAGCGAAAAATCAAGGATAACTCGAATATTTTCATAGAAAGATCAATTCAGCTTGCAGAATCGTGTTCCTGGGGTCAAAACACTCCAGAAAAGTGTTCTACGAACGATTTCGAGAATCCATCATGTTTAGGTGAAAAAACGCGATAATTTAAAGGGCCAGACTTGTCGAATTTGAACGATTTTGAAGTCGAAAAAAAAGTTTTACCGAAATGTTTCGTGGAACACTATTTTTACGTGTTTTGACGTGAGGGACGCGAATCCGTTAAGCAATTTGAGCTCCGACCGAATCCTCTTGAAATATCTTCATTTTTTCACTTTTCACATCGAAAAATCGAGGATAACTTAAATATTTTCATAGATAGATCAATTTAGCTTGCAAAATCGTGTTTCTGGGGTCAAACCACTTCAGAAAAGTGTCCTCCGAACGATTTCGAGAATCCATCATTTCTGGGTTTGGAATCGCTATGATCCAAAGGGCCAGACCTGTCGAATTTGGACGATTTTGGAGTCGAAAAAAAAGTATCACCAAAATGATTCGTAGGACACTTTTTTTACGTGTTTTAACGTGAGGAGAGCGAATTCATTGGGCGAATTGAGCTACGAATGAATCCTCTTGGAATATCTTCATTTTTTCACTTTTCACAGCGAAAAATCGAGGATAACTCAAATATTTTCATAGATAGATCAATTTAGCTCGAAAAATCGTGTTTCTGGGGTCAAAACACTTCAGAAAAGTGTCCTTCAAACGATTTCGAGAATCCATCATTTTTGGGTTTGAAATCGCTATAATCCAAAGGGCCAGATCTGTCAAATTTGTACGATTTCGGAGTCGAAAAAAAAGTTTCACAAAAATAATTCGTAGGACACTTTTTTCACGTGTTTTGACGTGGAGAACACGAATTCATCAGGCAAATTAAGCTACAAATGAATCCTCTTGAAATATCTTTATTTCTTCACTTTTTAAAGCGAAAAATCAAGGATAACTCGAATATTTCCATAGATAGATCAATTCAGCTTGCAAAATCGTGTTCCTGGGGTCAAAACACTTCAGGAAAGTGTCCTACGAAAGATTTCGAGAATCCATCATTTTTGGGTTGAAATCGCGATAATCCACAAGGCCGAACCCGTCGAATTCGGACGATTTTGGAGTCAAAAAAACAGTTTTACCGAAATAATTCGTAGAACATTTTCTTTACGTGTTTTGACCCGAAAAACAGGAATCTATTGAGCAAATTAGGCTACGAATGAATTCTAATGGAATATCTTCACTCCTTCACCTTTTACAGCGAAAAATCATGGATAACTCGAATATCTTCATAGATAGATCGATTCAGCTTGCAGAATCGTGTTCCTGGGGTCGAAACACTTTAGAAAAGTGTCCTACGAACGATTTCGAGAATCCATCATTTTTGGGTTAGAAATCGCGATAATCCAAAAGGCCAGACCTGTCAAATTTGAACGATTCTGGAGTCAAAAAAACAGTTTTACCGAAATAATTTGTGGGAAACTTTTTGTACGTGTTTTGACGTGAGGGACACGAATTCATCAAGCAATTTGAGACACGACCGGATCCTCTTGAAATATCTTCATTTTTTCACTTTTTACATCAAAAAATCGAGGATAACTCAAATATTTTCGTAGATAGATCGATTCAGCTTGCAGAATCGTGTTCCTGGGGTCAAAACACTCCAGAAAAGTGTCCTACGAACGATTTCGAAAATCAATCATTTTTGGGTTGGAAATCGCGATAATCCAAAGGGCCAGACCTGTCGGATTTGGACGATTTTGAAGTCGAAAAAAAAGTATTACCAAAATAGCTCGTGGGACACTTTTTCAACGTGTTTTGACGTGAGGAAAGCGGATCCTTTAGGCAAATTGAGCTACGAATAAATCCTCTAAGAATATCTTCATTTCTTCACTTTTTACAGCGGAAAATCAAGGATGACTCGGATATTTTCATAGATAGATCAATTCAGCTTGCAAAATCGTGTTTCTGGGGTCGAAACACTTCAGAAAAGTGTCCTACGAACGATTCCGAAAATCCATCATTTTTGGGTGAGAAATCGCGATAATCCGAAGGGCCAGACCTGTCAAATTTGTACGATTTTGGAGTCAAAAAAAAAGTTCCACCAAAATAATTTGTAGGACACTTTTTTTACGTGTTTTGACGTGTGGAACACGATTTCATTAGGCAAATCGAGCTACGAATGAATTCTCTTGGAATATCTTTATTTTCTCACTTTTGACAGCGAGAAATCAAGGATAACTCGAATTTTTTCATAGATAGATCAATTCAGCTCGCAGAATCGTGTTCCTGGGGTCAAAACACTTCAGGAAAGTGTCCTACGAACGATTTCGAGAATCCATCATTTTTGGGTGAGAGATCGCGATAATCCAAAGGGCCGGACCTGTCGAATTTAGACGATTTTGGAGTCGAAAAAAAAATTTCACCAAAATAATTCGTAGGACACTTTTTTCACGTGTTTTGACGTGGGGAACACAAATCCATTTGGCGAATTGAGCTACGAAAGAATCCTTTTGAAATATCTTTATTTCTTCACTTTTTGGAGCGAAAAATCAAGGATGACTCGAATGTTTTCATAGATAGATCAATTCAGCTTGCAGAATCGTGTTCCTGGGGTCAAAACGCTCTAGAAAAGTGTCCTCCGAACGATTTCGAGAATCCATTATTTTTGGGTTTGAAATCGCTATAATCCAAAGGGCCAGACCTGTCGAATTTGGACGGTTTTTAAGTCGAAAAAAAAGTTTCACCGAAATAATTTGTAGGACACTTTTTTCGCGTGTTTTGACGTGAGGGACGCGAATCCATTAAGCAATTTGAGCTCCGACTGAATCTTCTTGGAATATCTTTATTTTTTCACTTTTCACTTCGAAAAATCGAGGATAACTCAAATATTTTCATAGATAGATCAATTTAGCTCGAAAAATCGTGTTTCTGGGGTCAAAACACTTCAGAAAAGTGTCCTTCGAACGATTTCGAGAATCCATCATTTTTGGGTTCGAAATCGCGATAATCCGCAGGGCCAGACCTGTCGAATTTGTACGATTTTGGAGTCGGAAAGAAAAGTTTCACCAAAATAATTCGTAGGACACTTCTTTTACGTGTTTTGACGTGAGAATAGCGAATCCATTGGGCAAATTGAGCTACGGAAGAATTCTCTTGAAATATCTTCATTTCTTCACTTTTTAGAGCGAAAAATCAAGGATGACTCGAATGTTTTCATAGATCGATCAATTCAGCTTGCAAAATCGTGTTCCTGGGGTCAAAACACTCCAGAAAAGTGTCCTACGAACGATTTCGAGAATCCATCGTTTTTGGGTTCGAAATCGCAATAATCCAAGAGGCCAGACCTGTCGAATTTGAACGATTTTGAAGTCGAAAGAGAAGTTTTACCGAAATAATTCGTAGGACACTTTTTTCACGTGTTTTGACCTGAGGGACGCGAATCCATTAACCAATTTGAGCTCCGACTGAATCCTCTTGAAATATCTTCATTCTTTTACATTTACATCAAAAAATCAAGAATAACTCAAATATTTTCATAGATAGATCAATTTAGCTCGCAGAATCGTGTTCCTGGGGTCAAAACACTTTAGAAAAGTGTCCTCCGAACGATTTCAAGAATCCATCATTTTTGGGTTTGAAATCGCTATAATCCAAAGGGCCAGACCTGTCGAATTTGGACGATTTTGGAGTCGGAAAAAAAGTATTACCGAAATAATTCGTAGGACACTTTTTTTACGTGTCTTGACGTAAGGAACACGAATCTATCAAGCAAATTAGGCTACGAATGAATTCTAATGGAATATCTTCACTTTTTCACTTTTTACAGCATGAAATCATGGATAACTCGAATATTTTCATGGATAGATCGATTCAGCTTGCAGAATCGTGTTCCTGGGGTCGAAACACTTCAGAAAAGTGTCCTACGAACGATTCCGAAAATCCATCATTTTCGGGTTGGAAATCGCGTTAATCCAGAAGGCCAGACCTGTCGAATTTTGACGATTTTGGAGTCAAAAAAAAAGTTTTACCGAAATAATTCGTAGAACTCTTTTTCCACGTGTTTTGACGTGAGGAACACGAATCTATTGAGCAAATTAGGCTACGAATAAATTCTAATGGAATATCTTCACTTTTTCACTTTTTACAGCATGAAATCATGGATAACTCGAATATCTTCATAGATACATCGATTCAGCTTGCAGCATCGTGTTCCTGGGGTCGAAACACTTCAGAAAAGTGTCCTCCGAACGATTTCGAGAATCCATCATTTCTGGGTTTGAAATCGCTATAATCCAAAGGGCCAGACCTGTCGAATTTGGACGATTTTGAAGTCGAAAAAAAAGTTCCACCAAAATAATTCGTAGAACACTTTCTTTACGTGTTTTGACCCGAAAAACAGGAATCTATTGAGCAAATTAGGCTACGAATGAATTGTAATGGAATATCTTCACTCTTTCACTTTTTACAGCGAAAAATCATGGATAACTCGAATATCTTCATAGATAGATCGATTCAGCTTGCAGAATCGTGTTCCTGGGGTCGAAACACTTCAGAAAAGTGTCCTACGAACGATTTCGAAAATCAATCATTTTTGGGTTAGAAATCGCGATAATCCAAAGGGCCAGACCCCGTCGAATTTGGACGATTTTGGAGTAAAAAAAAAAGTTTTACCGAAATGATCCATAGAACACTTTTTTCACGTGTTTTGACGTGGGGAACACGAATCTATTGAGCAATATAGGCTACGAATAAATTCCAATGGAATATCTTTACTTTTTCACTTTTCACGGCAGAAATCATGGATAACTCGAATATTTCTATAGATAGATCAATTCAGCTTGCAGAATCGTGTTCCTGGGGTCAAAACACTTTAGAAAAGTGTCCTACGAACGATTTCGAGAATCCATCATTTTTGGGCGAAAAATCGCAAAAATTCAAAGGGGCCAGACCTGTCAAATTTGTACGATTTTGGAGTCAAAAAAAAAATTCCACCAAAATAATTCGTAAGACACTTTTTTCACGTGTTTTGACGTGAGAAAAGCGAATCCGGTCGGCAAATTGAGCTACGAATGAATCCTCTCGGAATATCTTTATTTCTTCACTTTCGACAGCGAAAAATCAAGGATAACTCGAATATTTTCATAAATAGATCAATTCAGCTTGCAAAATCGTGTTTCTGGGGTCAAAACACTTCAGAAAAGTCTCCTACGAACGATTTCGAGAATCCATCATTTTTGGGCGAAAAATCGCGATAATCCAAAGGGCCAGAACTGTCGAATTTGAACGATTCTGGAGTCGAAAAAAAAGTTTCACCGAAATAATTCGTGGGACCCTTTTTTCACGTGTTTTGACGTGAGAAACGCAAATTCATTAAGCAATTTGAGCTCCGACTGAATCCTCTTGAAATATCTTTATTTTTCCACTTTTTACATCGAAAAATCGAGGATAACTCGAATATTTTCATAGATAGATCAATTTAGCTCGCAGAATCGTGTTCCTGGGGTCAAAACGCTCTAGAAAAGTGTCCTTCGAACGATTTCGAGAATTTATTATTTTTGGGTTTGAAATCGCTATAATCCAAAGGGCCAGACCTGTCGAACTTGGACGATTTTCGAGTCGAAAAAAAAGTTTTACCGAAATAATTTGTAGGACACTTTTTTTACGTGTTTTGACGTGAGGGACGCGAATCCATTGGGCAATTTGAGCTTCGACTGAATCCTCTTGGAATATCTTCATTTTTTCACTTTTGCCATCGCAAAATCGAGGATAACTCGAATATTTTCATAGATAGATCAATTTAGCTTGCAGAATCGTGGTTCTGAGGTCAGAACACTTCAGAAAAGTGTTCTTCGAACGATTTCGAGAATCCATCATTTTTGGGTTTGAAATCGCTATAATCCACAGGGCCAGACCTGTCGAACTTGAACGATTTTCGAGTCGAAAAAAAAGTTTCACCGAAATAATTTGTAGGACACTTTTTTCACGTATTTTGACGTGAGGGACGCGAATCCATTAAGCAATTTGAGCTCCGACTGAATCCTCTTGGAATATTTTCATTTTTTCACTTTTGCCATCGCAAAATCGAGGATAACTCGAATATTTTCATAGATAGATCAATTTAGCTTGCAGAATCGTGTTTCTGGAGTCAAAACACTTCAGAAAAGTGTCCTCCGAACGATTCCGAGAATCCATCATTTTTGGGTTTGAAATAGCTATAATCCAAAGGGCCAGACCTGTCGAACTTGGACGATTTTCGAGTCGAAAAAAAAGTTTCACCGAAATAATTTGTAGGACACTTTTTTCACGTGTTTTGACGTGAGGGACGCGAATCCATTAAGAAATTTGAGCTCCGACTGAATCTTCTTGGAATATCTTTATTTTTTCACTTTTTACTTTTAAAAATCGAGGATAACTCAAATATTTTCATAGATAGATCAATTTAGCTCGAAAAATCGTGTTTCTGGGGTCAAAACACTTCAGAAAAGTGTCCTTCAAACGATTTCGAGAATCCATCATTTTTGGGTTTGAAATCGCTATAATCCAAAGGGCCAGATCTGTCAAATTTGTACGATTTCGGAGTCGAAAAAAAAGTTTCACAAAAATAATTCGTAGGACACTTTTTTCACGTGTTTTGACGTGGAGAACACGAATTCATCAGGCAAATTAAGCTACAAATGAATCCTCTTGAAATATCTTCATTTCTTCACTTTTTGAAGCGAAAAATCAAGGAAAACTCGAATATTTCCATAGATAGATCAATTCAGCTTGCAAAATCGTGTTCCTGGGGTCAAAACACTTCAGGAAAGTGTCCTACGAAAGATTTCGAGAATCCATCATTTTTGGGTTCAAATCGCGATAATCCACAAGGCCGAACCCGTCGAATTTGGACGATTTTGGAGTCAAAAAAACAGTTTTACCGAAATAATTCGTAGAACACTTTCTTTACGTGTTTTGACCCGAAAAAATGGAATCTATTGAGCAAATTAGGCTACGGATGAATTCTAATGGAATATCTTCACTCCTTCACCTTTTACAGCGAAAAATCATGGATAACTCGAATATCTTCATAGATAGATCGATTCAGCTTGCAGAATCGTGTTCCTGGGGTCGAAACACTTTAGAAAAGTGTCCTACGAACGATTTCGAGAATCCATCATTTTTGGGTTAGGAATCGCGATAATCCAAAAGGCCAGACCTGTCAAATTTGAACGATTCTGGAGTCAGAAAAACAGTTTTACCGAAATAATTTGTGGGAAACTTTTTGTACGTGTTTTGACGTGAGGGACACGAATTCATCAAGCAATTTGAGACACGACCGGATCCTCTTGAAATATCTTCATTTGTTCACTTTTTACATCAAAAAATCGAGGATAACTCAAATATTTTCGTAGATAGATCGATTTAGCTTGCAGAATCGTGTTCCTGGGGTCAAAACACTCCAGAAAAGTGTCCTACGAACGATTTCGAAAATCAATCATTTTTGGGTTGGAAATCGCGATAATCCAAAGGGCCAGACCTGTCGGATTTGGACGATTTTGAAGTCGAAAAAAAAGTATTACCAAAATAATTTGTAGGACACTTTTTTTACGTGTTTTGACGTGTGGAACACGATTTCATTAGGCAAATCGAGCTACGAATGAATTCTCTTGGAATATCTTCATTTTCTCACTTTTGACAGCGAGAAATCAAGGATAACTCGAATTTTTTCATAGATAGATCAATTCAGCTCGCAGAATCGTGTTCCTGGGGTCAAAACACTCCAGGAAAGTGTCCTACGAACGATTTCGAGAATCCATCATTTTTGGGTGAGAGATCGCGATAATCCAAAGGGCCAGACCTGTCGAATTTAGACGATTTTGGAGTCGAAGAAAAAGTATTACTACAATAATTCGGAGGAACTTTTCCCGCGTGTTTCGACGTGAGAAACACGAATCCATTAGGCAAATTGAGCTCCGACTGAATCCTCTTGAAATATCTTTATTTTTTCACTTTTTACATCGAAAAATCGAGGATAACTCGAATATTTTCATAAATAGATCAATTTAGCTCGCAGAATCGTGTTCCCCGAGTCAAAACGCTCTAGAAAAGTGTCCTTCGAACGATTTCGAGAATTTATTATTTTTGGGTTTGAAATCGCTATAATTCCTGTCGAACTTGGACGATTTTCGAGTCGAAAAAAAAGTTTTACCGAAATAATTTGTAGGACACTTTTTTCACGTGTTTTGACGTGAGGGACGCGAATCCATTAGGCAATTTGAGCTCCGACTGAATCCTCTCGGAATATCTTCATTTTTTCACTTTTGCCATCGCAAAATCGAGGATAACTCGGATATTTTCATAGGTAGATCGATTCAGCTTGCAGAATCGTGTTCCTGGGGTCAAAACACTTCATAAAAGGGTCCCACGAACGATTTCAAAAATCCATCATTTTGAGGTGAGAAATCGCGATATTATACACGGCCAGACCTGTCAAATTTGTACGATTTTGGAGTCGAAAAAAAAGATCCACCAAAATAATTCGTAGGACACTTTTTTCAAGTGTTTTAACGTGAGGAACACGAATCCATTCAGCAAATTGAGCTACGAAAAAATTCTCTTGAAATATCTTCATTTCTTCACTCTTTAGAGCGAAAAATCAAGAATGACCCGAATGTTTTCTCGGATATATCAATTCAGCTTGCAGAATCGTGTTCCTGGGGTCAAAACACTTCAGAAAATTGTCCTACGAACGATTTCGAAAATCCCTTATTTTTGAGTGAGAGATCGCGATAATCCAAAGGGCCAGACCTGTCAAATATGTACAATTTTGAAGTCAGAAAAAAAAGTTCACCAAAATAATTCGTAGGACACTTTTTTCACGTGTTTTGACGTAAGGAACACGAATCCATTCGGCAAATTGAGCTACGAAAGATTTCTCTTGAAATATCTTCATTTCTTCACTTTTTAGAGCGAAAAATCAAGGATGACTCGAATGTTTTCATAGATAGATCAATTCAGCTTGCAAAATCGTGTTCCTGGGGTCAAAACACTCCAGAAAAGTGTCCTACGAACGATTTCGAGAATCCATCATTTTTGGGTTGGAAATCGCGATAATCCAAAAGGCCAGACCTGTCAAATTTTGACGATTTTAGAGTAAAAAAAAAAGTTTAACCGGAATAATTCGTAGAACACTTTCTTCACGTGTTTTGACCCGAGGAACAGAAATCTATTGAGCAAATTAGGCTACGAATGAATTCTAATGAAATATCTTCACTTTTTCACTTTTTACAGCAAAAAATCATAGATAACTTGAATATTTTCATAGATAGATCAATTCAGCTGGCATAATCATGTTCCTGGGGTCAAAACACTTCAGAAAAGTGTCCTACGAACGATTTCGAGAATCCATCATTTTTTGGTTAGAAATCGCGATAATCTAAAGGGCCAGACCTGTCAAATTTGTACGATTTTGAAGTCGAAAAAAAAGTTTCACCAAAATAATTTGTAGGACACTTTATTTACGTGTTTTGACGTGAGGAACACGATTTAATTAGGCCAATCGAGCTACGAAAGAATTCTCTTGAAATATCTTCATTTCTTCACTTTTCAGAGCGGAAAATCAAGAATGACTCGAATGTTTTCATAGATAGATCAATTCAGCTTGCAAAAGCGTGTTCCTGGGGTCGAAACATTCCAGAAAAGTGTCCTACGAACGATTTCGAAAATCCATTATTTTTAGGTTGGACATCGCGATAATCCAAAAGGCCAGACCTGTCGAATTTTGACGATTTTAGAGTAAAAAAAAAGTTTTGCCGGAATAATTCGTAGAACACTTTTTCTACGTGTTTTGACCCGAGGAACAGAAATCTATTGAGCAAATTAAGCTACGAATGAATTCTAATGGAATATCTTCACTTTTCCACTTTTTACAGCGAGAAATCATGGATAACTCGAATATTTTCATAGATAGATCAATTCAGCTGGCATAATCAGGTTCCTGGGGTCAAAACACTTCGGAAAAGTGTCCTACGAACGATTTCGAAAATCCATCATTTTTTGGTTAGAAATCGCGAAAATCCGAAGGGCCAGACCTGTCGAATTTAGACGATTTTGGAGTCGAAAAAAAAGTTCCACTGAAATAATTCGTAGGACACTTTTTTCACGTGTTTTGACGTGAGGAAAGCGAATTCATTGGACAAATTGAGCTACGAATAAATCCTTTCGGAATATCTTCATTTTTTTACTTTTTACAGCGAAAAATCGAGGATAACTCGAATATTTCCACAGATAGATCAATTTAGCTTGCAGAATCGTGTTTCTGGGGTCGAAACACTTCAGAAAAGTGTCCCACGAACAATTCCGAAAATCCATCATTTTCG
Source organism: Athalia circularis (assembly GCA_963978495.1). NCBI lineage: Eukaryota > Metazoa > Arthropoda > Insecta > Hymenoptera > Athaliidae > Athalia > Athalia circularis. The sequence goes on along the minus strand of OZ021697.1, from coordinate 23,890,565 downwards.
GGTCTGAAATCGCGATAATCCAAACGGCCAGACCTGTCAAATTTGTACGATTTTGGAGTCGAAGAAAAAGTATTACTACAATAATTCGGAGGAACTTTTCCCGCGTGTTTCGACGTGAGAAACACGAATCCATTAGGCAAATTGAGCTACGAATGAATCCTCCTGAAATATCTCTATTTTTTTACTTTTTACATCGAAAAATCGAGGATAACTCAAATATTCCCATAGATAGATCAATTTAGCTTGCAGAATCGTGTTTCTGGGGTCAAAACACTTCTGAAAAGTTTCCCCTGAACGATTTCGAGAATCCATCATTTTTGGGTTTGAAATCGCTATAATCCAAAGGGCCAGACCTGTCGAACTTGGACGATTTTCGAGTCGAAAAAAAAGTTTCACCGAAATAATTTGAAGGACACTTTTTCCACGTATTTTGACGTGAGGGACGCGAATCCATTAAGCAATTTGAGCTTCGACTGAATCCTCTTGGAATATCTTCATTTCTTCACTTTTTGAAGCGAAAAATCAAGGATAACTCGAATATTTCCATAGATAGATCAATTCAGCTTGCAAAATCGTGTTCCTGGGGTCAGAACACTTCAGAAGAATGTCCTACGAACGATTTCGAAAATCCATCATTTTTGGGTTGGAAATCGCGAAAATTCATAAGGCCAGACCTGTCGAATTTTGACGATTTTGGAGTAAAAAAAAAAGTTTTACCGGAATAATTCGTCAGACTTTTTCTTTACGTGTTTTGACCCGAGGATCAGAAATCTATTGAGCAAATCAGGCTACGAATGAATTCCAATGGAATATCTTCACTTTTTCACTTTTCACAGCGAAAATCATGGATAACCCGAATTTTCCATAGTGTTACACGCATAAGATAGAATAAGTTATAAAAACAAGTTATGCATAGTATTCAAAAGACCCTCCGAGTCCGCGCCAAAAACTCTCCCGAGGGGGGTTAGTACAAAAGCCGCCGCTAGGTGGCCAACCTTTTCCGCAGTAGTAACACCTCCCGTATAGATTAAGGACCCCGGGATTTTTCGAGGCAAATCAATTGGGCACCTCGCTCGCTCGGACATACCGAACCGCTCCACGCCTGTACTTTCCTACCTGAGAATACAGTTTTTTCTTCTACCAGCCTTTCTACGTTTCTTTCGGCGCCTACCACCAAATAAACCAGTTCTTTTAAGAACTAACTTTTCCAACAGTTCTTTTAAGAACTAATTTTTACCAACAGTTCTTTTAAGAACTATCTTTTCTCAACCAGCTCTTCTAGGAGCTACGGCACCGCTAGAACTACACCTAGTCCTCCAGGGGAAGCACCGCCCAAACACCATCCAGAGAAAACCGAGAACCCCCGACCACTCTTCCTACCAACTTATCCCCCCCCCCCTTCCTTTCCTCCTTCCGAGCTTCAGTAGAAGCTCCATGTCCGAACATCCGACAATCCATTGATTGGAGAGCCGCCACCAGAGGGCCCCCTCTCCACACATCTATTACTATAGATAATATATCAATTTGGCGCCCAACGTGGGGCGAACCAACATCCGACCTGAGAGAAGAAAATCGGAGACAGTCAGTCTCTCGTAGTCCAGCGATGGCTACGGAACGCTCGCCAGTCAGACGATCTGAACGACTAGCCAGCAACACAACACTTCTGGGAGTTAACCAAAACCCAGTGGCGCCCAACAACAAACAGACCCTACATACGGAAGATTTTCCACATCACAACCCAGAGGGTATCGAAGAGCTGCCGCGAACTCGCGGTAGGCCCAGAAGAATGCCCGACCACGAAGAATCTCCACCGCCATCCACCCCTATCCCTTCTCCTGTCCAGATTCCTGCTCAACTCTCGCCCGAATGGGTAGCTCTGATGCAGTCACTAACGATCAATCGGCCGAGCCCACCGGTCTACCACGGTTTCGACCACGAATCTCCAATAGCCTACCTACAACAATGCGAAGAATACTACGACGCTGTACGTCCAGCGGTTACGTCGCGGACAGAAATGGCCGAACAAGGTCTGCAAGGAGAAGCCAAGAAATGGTGGAGTTGCTACACAAACCTCGACTGGGATTGGGCGACTTTCCAGCGACTACTCACTAACCGTTTCAACAGTCAATCAGTACTGTCCCGACTAAATGCCCAACTTTTCTCCCAGAGGCAAGGGGACAAAGAGCCTACCGGTCCTTTCCTACAACAGAAATACCGGCTATACCAGAGACTCCGCCGAGCGGACCCTGAATCAGAAAAAGTGGCCACCCTACTCGAACTCCTACGCCCGACCCTCCGATCGGCCATCCGTCCTTTCTCACTCCCTGACTTCGCCGAGCTCCTGACTCGGGCACTCGAAGCGGAGCACGATGAAAAGGCCCGAGAGAGTACCTCCAAACCCAAGAAGGAGGAAATACGAATCGAGAAGCAAACAAAAAGCGAACCCACTCGACAAACGCAGCCCAAAGAGGAACGCGCAGTGCCTAAGTGTTGGCACTGCCCAGAACGGCACTGGCATCGAGACTGTCCGGTTTATCAGACTCGACCAACAGAAACGGGAAACTGGAGAGGGGCGGCGGTCAGCCAAGACACCGTCGCCCAGTCTACCTCGGCACCACGATAAAAAGAGATACCACTCGACACGGGCTACCTCGTATACGCATCTGGATCAACGGACTCGAGGTACACGCCGTGATCGACACCGGGGCGACGGACAACTTCATCCAACCCCAACTCCTACCCCGGCAGAACCAAATCCGCCCAGGACCCACCGAAGCCCTTCTCGCCGACCAAGGCGCCACGCTACCGATACAAGGGGTAGCCACCACCGTGATCCACATAGAGGGCCACAAACTCTCATTCACCGCACTAGCCGCACCTTCCCTACGGGAATCCGTAGTAATCGGCCTCCCATGGCTGACAGAACATAGCGCTGTCATCGACCTCCATCGAGGATGCTTACACATGGGAAAAGAAGCCCGATACACAGCTCTATTTCTAACCGCCCACAACCAAGAACCCCCAACAAAAAACCCCGAGCTCCAAAATGAGTTCCCAGCAAACCACGCCGAAGAATTCCAGCGGATCGTCAAACAGTACGCCCATACCTTCCAGTCAACCGGGCGACTGGCACAAACCCATTCCATAAGACACGATATCAAACTCCTCTCGAACCAACCACTGCGATCCCCTCTCTATCGTTACTCGGAAGAAAAGAAAAAACTTATCCGAGAACAAGTTCAGGAAATGCTAGCCAACCAAGTAATAGAGCCATGCACATCTCCATACAGCTCGCCTATCGTCATCGTAACAAAAAAAGATGGACACCCGAGATTTTGCGTCGACTACCGAAAAATCAATGCAGTCACTGAAGACACCGCACAACCCATCCCACTGATCCCGGAAACTCTGAAGGATTTAGGGAACGCCTCCATTTTCAGCACACTCGATCTGAAAAGTGGTTACTGGCAAGTTCCTATGGAAGAACACGCAAAGAAATATACCGCCTTCTCCACCCCAAACGGAGGAACCTACCAGTTCCGGGTGATGCCGTTCGGCTTAAAAAACGCCCCGAACACTTTCCAACGCTTGATGAGCCAAGAAGTCCTAACCGGGTACCTCCACGACTTCTGCCTGGTATACCTCGACGACATCATCATTTACAGCAAGACCTGGGAAGAGCACCTCCGCCACATCTCCCTGGTACTCGAGAGACTCAGCATACACGGTCTCACCTGTGGCCCGGAAAAATGCTTATTTGGGGCCAAAAAACTAACATACCTTGGACACACCATCACGCAACACGGGAACGAAGCTCAGCCAGAACATATCCGCGCTATCACGAGGGCGGAACCACCGAAGACCCGACGGGACCTCCAGAAATTCCTAGGCACCTGCAATTGGCTAAGAGAATACATTCCCCGTTTTGCTCTAATTTCCATACCGCTAACAGATCTGCTAAATACGAAGAGCAGATACCGATGGACTCCAGAAGCACAACAAGCCTTCAATGAGCTCAAACTAGAGTTCCAGAAACCACTACGGCTGGATCGACCTCACCCAGACTGGCCCTATATTCTCCAGACTGACGCCAGCGGACGAGGAATGGGCGCCGTACTATACCAAACCGGACCAGACCAAGAAAAACACATAATAAGCTACGCCAGCGCGAAATTCAGCCCCGCCGAAACGCGCTACCACTCAAACGAGCAGGAATGCTTGGCCGTCATCTGGGCGGTACGACGGTACCGACCTTACCTAGAGGAGAGGCCATTTACCCTCTGCACCGACAATAAGGCTCTCACTTGGCTGCACCGAATGAAAGACGAACGGACCAAACTCTACCGTTGGTCATTACTCCTGCAAGAATTCAACTTCACAGTCAGGCACTGCCCAGGAAAGAGGAACGAGTTACCAGACGCTCTCTCGAGACAACCGGATGCGTTGGATCATGGAGAAGAGTTAGACTCCACAGACCGTCTAGTACCCCCCACAAATAGGATAATGAGCAAACCCAGGGAGATACCACCTCCCGCTCTAACAATCACCACCACTGGAGGAGAACTACTAGAAGAAATCCTCCAGGCTCAACAAGCCGATCCCGCGACCTGCCACGAAGTCGAAAGATGGAACCGTCTCGCTACACAGGAACGTAGCGAACCTGAGGAGAAGTTTTTCCGACACCACCGGGCCTCCGAGGGGCGTTGGGAGCAAAGGCTAAACGAAAACGAACCCTGGCGAATCGTTATACCCCAGTCGCTGACAACACAAGCGATCTACGCTCACCACGACGTCGACTTAGCTGGACACCCCGGGAGCGAAGAAACCCTACGCTCCCTCCAAACACACTACACCTGGAGAGGAATGCGCGAAGACGTGCGAAAATACGTACAGCAGTGCCACATATGCTGCTGTATAAAGACCACAGGGGCACACGCAGAAAAAGCAGTCCGACCACGACAGCCAAAGAGCCCATGGGACACCATAGCCGTCGACCTAATGGGACCATACCCACGAACGAAAAGAGGAAAGAAATTCATACTGGTCGTCACCGATTTGTTCACCCGATGGGTAGAAGCTTTTCCCCTCGGCACCTCCGAAACCACAACCATTACCCGCACGTTGGAAAACGAAGTCTTCAGTCGATAGGGATACCCACGTGCCCTCTTAAGCGACAACGGACCCCAATTCACCAGTGAGAAATGGAGCCAAGCCTGTCAGAAATGGCAAGTCCAAGCCTGGACTACACCTATCTATCACCCCCGAGCAAACCCCACCGAACGAAGAAACAAAGAAATCAAGAAGGGGTTACGACTACACCTCTTAAACGAGAAACACACGAAGTGGGATCTCAAACTGCCAGAGATCCTCTTCAACCTACGAACGAGAAGAAACGCCGCTACCGGACGAACTCCGGGCGAACTCCTTACGGGACACAACCTTCGCCGTCCAGGCGAATGGAAATTACCCAACCCAGGGGCAAACAACCCCTCCAGAAGCCAGCAAGTGCAGGACGCACTTGACCACCAACAAAGCTACCAGAAACGATACCGAGTCGAGGCCCATCCAGAACCTCGGTATCGGGAAGGCGAATACGTGTACGCCCGTACACATCCCCTCTCCAATGCCGCTGACCACTATCACGCAGGACTCGCCCCCCCCTGGGAGGGTCCATACCAAGTGATCCAGCCCCTCGGAGGGGAAACCTTCCTAATCAGACGCAAAGGTTTTCAGAAAAAGGTACACGGTTCCCAGTTGAAGCCAGCACACGTCAACGAACCTCCCTCCACCTCTGAAAACACCACACCATCGCTCCACGTAGCAGCTTCACGGACTGGACAGTCCGACCAGCACGTCACTCCAGTAGACGACACAAACCCCATCCATCGCTCGCCTGGAAGGCCGGGCAATAATCGATTAAGCCGATCGAGACCCAGGAGTTTCTCACCCCTAGGAGAAGATCGAGAAGGAAGCAGACGGCATCCCTATAACCTCCGTCCAAGAAGGAAGTGAGCCCAAACTGCCCTCCCACGACCCCGTCTCCTTTTATTCGTACTAGTCACAAAAACCCAAAGACCCCTAACTAAAAACCAAAAATGAAATTATTTAAGAGCAACCTATTATCTAATGCCATTACCCAAGTACCTTTATATATTATATCCTATTTACACTTACTCTCAGTCTCTTTTAAACAGGGGCGAATTGTTACACGCATAAGATAGAATAAGTTATAAAAACAAGTTATGCATAGTATTTAAAAGACCCTCCGAGTCCGCGCCAAAAACTCTCCCGAGGGGGGTTAGTACAAAAGCCGCCGCTAGGTGGCCAACCTTTCCCGCAGTAGTAACACCTCCCGTATAGATTAAGGACCCCGGGATTTTTCGAGGCAAATCAATTGGGCACCTCGCTCGCTCGGACATACCGAACCGCTCCACGCCTGTACTTTCCTACCTGAGAATACAGTTTTTTCTTCTACCAGCCTTTCTACGTTTCTTTCGGCGCCTACCACCAAATAAACCAGTTCTTTTAAGAACTAACTTTTCCAACCGTTCTTTTAAGAACTAATTTTTACAAACAGTTCTTTTAAGAACTATCTTTTCTCAACCAGCTCTTCTAGGAGCTACGGCACCGCTAGAACTACACCTAGTCCTCCAGGGGAAGCACCGCCCAAACACCATCCAGAGAAAACCGAGAACCACCGACCACTCTTCCTACCAACTTATCCCCCCCCCCCTTCCTTTCCTCCTTCCGAACTTCAGTAGAAGCTCCATGTCCGAACATCCGACAATCCATTGATTGGAGAGCCGCCACCAGAGGGCCCCCTCTCCACACATCTATTACTATAGATAATATATCAATAGATAGATCAATTCAGCTTGCAGAATCGTGTTCCTGGGGTCGAAACACTTCAGAAGAGTGTCTTACGGACGATTTCGAAAATCCATCATTTTTGAGTGAGAAATCGCGATAATCCAAACGGCCAGACCTGTCAAATTTGTACGATTTTGGAGTCGGAAAAAAAGTTTCACTGAAATACTTCGTCGGACACTTTTTCGACGTGGTATGACGTGAGGAATACGAATCCATGAGGCTAATTGAGCGACGAATGGATCCTCTTGAAATATCTTCATTTTTTCACCTTCTCCAGCGAAAAATCGAGGATAACTCGAATATTTTCATAGATAGACCAATTCAGCTTGCAGAATCGTGTTCCTGGGGTCAAAACACTTCAGAAAAGTGTCCTACGTACGATTCCGAGAATCCATCATTTTTGGGTTGGAAATCGCGATAATCCAAAGGGCCAGACCTGTCGAATTCGGACGATTTTGGAGTCGAAAAAAAAGTATTACCAAAATAATTCGAAGAACACTTCTTTCACGTGTTTTGACGTGAGGAACACGAATCTATTCAGCAAATTGAGCTGAGAATAAATTGCAATGAAATATCTTCACTTTTTCACTTTTGACAGCGAAAAATCATGGATAACTCGAATATTTTCATAGTTAGATCGATTCAGCTTGCAGAATTGTGTTCCTGGGGTCAAAACACTTCAGAAAAGCGTCCTACGAACGATTTCGAGAATCCATCTTTTTTGGGTACGAAATCGCGATAATCCGCAGGGCCGGACCTGTCGAATTTGTACGATTTTGAAGTCGGAAAAAAAGTTTCACCAAAATAATTCGTAGGACACTTCTTTTACGTGTTTTGACGTGAGAATAGCGAATCCATTGGGCAAATTGAGCTACGAATGAATCCTCTCAGAATATCTTCATATTTTCACTTTTTACAGCGAAAAATCAAGGATAACCCGGAAATTTTTATAGATAGATTGATTCAGCTTGCAAAATCGTGTTCCCGGCGTCAAAACACTTCAGAAAAATGTCCTACGAACGATTTCGAAAATCCATCATTTTTGGGTTGGAAATCGCGATAATCCGAAAGGCCAGACCTGTCGAATTTGGACGATTTTGGAGTAAGAAAAAAAGTTTTACTGAAATAATTCGTAAAACACTTTTTTCACGTGTTTTGACGTGAGAAACACGAATCTATTCAGCAAATTAGGCTACGAATGAATTCCAATTGAATATCTTCACTTTTTCACTTTTTACAGCAAAAATCATGAATCACTCGAATATTTCCATAGATTGAGCTTGCAGAATCGTGTTCCTGGGGTCGAAGCACTCCAGAAAAGTGTCCTACGAACGATTTCGAAAATCCATAATTTTTGGGTGAGAAATCGCGATAATCCAAAGGGCCAGACCTGTCGAATTTGTAAAATTTCGGAGTCGAAGAAAAGTTCCACCAAAATAATTTGTAGGACACTCTCTTCACGTGTTTTGACGTGAGGAACACGATTCCATCAGGCAAATCGAGCTGCGAATGAATTCTTTCGAAATATCTTCATTTTCTCACTTCTTACAGCGAGAAATCAAGGATAACTCGAATTTTTTCATGGATACATTAATTCAGCTTGCAGAATCGTGTTCCTGGGGTCAAAACACTTCAGAAAATTGTCCTACGAGCGATTTCGAAAATCCATCGATTTTGGGTGAGAGATCGCGATAATCTAAAAGGCAAGACCTGTCGAATTTCGACGATTTTGGAGTCAAAAAAAAAGTTTCACCAGAATAATTCGTAAGACACTTTTTTCACGTGTTTTGACGTGAGGAAAGCGAATCCATTAGGAAAATTGAGCTACGAATGAATCCTCTTATAATATCTTCATTTCTTCACTCTTTACAGCGAAAAATCAAAGATAACTCGGATATTTTCATAGATAGATCAATTCAGCTTGCAGAATCGTGTTCCTGGGGTCGGAACACTTCGGAAAAGTGTCCTACGAACGATTTCGAAAATCAATCATTTTTGGGTTGGAAATCGCGATAATCCGAAAGGCCAGACCTGTCGAATTTTGACGATTTTGGAGTAAAAAAAAAAGTTTTACCGAAATAATTCGAAGAACACTTTCTTTACGTGTTTTGACCGGAGGAACAGAAATCTATTGAAAAAATTAGGCTACGAATGAATTCTAATGAAATATTTTCACTTTTTCACTTTTTACAGCATGAAATCATTGATAACTCGAATATCTTCATAGATAGATCGATTCAGCTTGCAGAATCGTGTTTCTGGGGTCAAAACACGTCAGAAAAGTGTCCTACGAACGATTCCGAGAATTCATCATTTTTGGGTGAAAAATCGCGATAATCCAAAGGGCCAGACCTGTCGAATTTGAACGATTTTGAAGTCGAAAAAAAAGTTTCACCAGAATAAATTGTAGGAATCTTTTTTCACGTGTTTTGACGTGAGGAAAGAGAATCCATTGGGCAATTTGAGCTCCGACTGAATCCTCCAGGAATATCTTCATTTTTTCACTTTTTACATCGAAAAATCGAGAATAACTCAGATATTTTCATAGATAAATCAATTTAGCGTGCAGAATCGTGTTCCTGGGGTCAAAACACTTCACAAAAGTGTCCCACGAATGATTTCAAAAATCCATCATTTTTGGGTGAGAAATCGCGATAATTTAAAGGGCCAGACCTGTCGAATTTAGACGATTTTGGAGTCGAAAAAAAAGTTCCACCGGAATAATTCGTAGGACACTTTTTTCACGTGTTTTGACGTGAGGAAAGCGAATTCATTGGACAAATTTAGCTACGAATAAATCCTCTTGGAATATCTTCATTTTTTCACTTTTTACAGCGAAAAATCGAGGATAACTCGAATATTTTCACAGATAGATCAATTCAGCTTGCAGAATCGTGTTCCTGGGGTCGAAACACTTCACAAAAGTGTCCTACGAACGATCTCGAAAATCCATCATTTTTGGGTTGGAAATCGCGATAATCCAAAAGGCCAGACCCGTCGAATTTGGACGATTTTGGAGTCAGAAAAAAAGTTTCACCAAAATAATCCGTAGGACATTTTTTTCACGTGTTTTGACGTAGAGAACACGAATCCATTAGGCAAATTGAGCTGCGAATGAATCCTTTTGAAATATCTTCATTTCTTCACTTTTCAAAGCGAAAAATCAAGGATAACTCGAATATTCTCATAGATAGATCAATTCAGCTTGCAGAATCGTGTTCCTGGGGTCAAAACTCTTCAGAAAAGTGTCCTACGAACGATTTCAAAAATCGATCATTTTTGGGTGAGAAATCGCGATAATCCAAAGGGCCAGACCTTTCAAATTTGTACGATTTTGAAGTCGAAAAAAAAGTATTACAAAAATAATTCGTGGGACACTTTTTCTACGTGTTTTGACGTGAGGAAAGCGAATCGATTGGGCAAATTGAGCTACGAATGAATTCTTTTGGAATATCTTCATTTTCTCACTTTTTACAGCGAGAAATCAAGGATAACTCGAATTTTCTCATAGGTAGATCAATTCAGCTCGCAGAATCGTGTTACTGGGGTCGAAACACTTCAGAAAAGTGTCCTACGAACGATTTCGAGAATCCATCATTTTTTGGCGAAAAATCGCAAAAATTCAAAGGGCCAGACCTGTCAAATTTGTACGATTTTGGAGTCAAAAAAAAAGTTCCACCAAAATAATTCGTAAGACACTTTTTTCACGTGTTTTGACGTGAGGAAAGCGAATCCGGTAGGCAAATTGAGCTACGAATGAATCCTCTCGGAATATCTTCATTTCTTCACTTTCGACAGCGAAAAATCAAGGATAACTCGAATATTTTCATAAATAGATCAATTCAGCTTGCAAAATCGTGTTTCTGGGGTCAAAACACTTCAGAAAAGTCTCCTACGAACGATTTCGAGAATCCATCATTTTTGGGCGAAAAATCGCGATAATCCAAAGGGCCAGAACTGTCGAATTTGAATGATTCTGGAGTCGAAAAAAAAGTTTCACCAAAATAATCCGTAGGACATTTTTTTCACGTGTTTTGACGTAGAGAACACGAATCCATTAGGCAAATTGAGCTACGAATGAATCCTTTCGAAATATCTTCATTTCTTCACTTTTCAAAGCGAAAAATCAAGGATAACTCGAATATTCTCATAGATAGATCAATTCAGCTTGCAGAATCGTGTTCCTGGGGTCAAAACTCTTCAGAAAAGTGTCCTACGAACGTTTTCAAAGATCGATCATTCTTGGGTGAGAAATCGCGATAATCCGAAGGGCCAGACCTTTCAAATTTGTACGATTTTGGAGTCGAAAAAAAAGTATTACAAAAATAATTCGTGGGACACTTTTTCTACGTGTTTTGACGTGAGGAAAGCGAATCGATTGGGCAAATTGAGCTACGAATGAATTCTTTTGGAATATCTTCATTTTCTCACTTTTTACAGCGAGAAATCAAGGATAACTCGAATTTTCTCATAGGTAGATCAATTCAGCTCGCAGAATCGTGTTACTGGGGTCGAAACACTTCAGAAAAGTGTCCTACGAACGATTTCGAGAATCCATCATTTTTGGGCGAAAAATCGCAAAAATTCAAAGGGCCAGACCTGTCAAATTTGTACGATTTTGGAGTCAAAAAAAAAGTTCCACCAAAATAATTCGTAAGACACTTTTTTCACGTGTTTTGACGTGAGGAAAGCGAATCCGGTAGGCAAATTGAGCTACGAATGAATCCTCTCGGAATATCTTCATTTCTTCACTTTCGACAGCGAAAAATCAAGGATAACTCGAATATTTTCATAAATAGATCAATTCAGCTTGCAAAATCGTGTTTCTGGGGTCAAAACACTTCAGAAAAGTCTCCTACGAACGATTTCGAGAATCCATCATTTTTGGGCGAAAAATCGCGATAATCCAAAGGGCCAGAACTGTCGAATTTGAACGATTCTGGAGTCGAAAAAAAAGTTTCACCGAAATAATTCGTGGGACCCTTTTTTCACGTGTTTTGACGTGAGAAACGCAAATTCATTGAGCAATTTGAGTTCCGACTGAATCCTCTTGAAATATCTTTATTTTTCCACTTTTCACATCGGAAAATCGAGGATAACTCGAATATTTTCATAGATAGATTAATTTAGCTTGCAGAATCGTGTTTTCGGGGTCAAAACACTTCAGAAAAGTGTCCTCCGAACGATTTGAAGAATCTATCATTTTTGGGTTTGAAATCGCTATAATCCAAGGGGCCAGACCTGTCAAATTTGTACGATTTTGGAGTCGAAAAAAAAGTTTCACCAAAATAATCCGTAGGACATTTTTTCCACGTGTTTTGACGTAGAGAACACGAATCCATTAGGCAAATTGAGCTACGAATGAATCCTTTTGAAATATCTTCATTTCTTCACTTTTCAAAGCGAGAAATCAAGGATAACTCGAATTTTTCCACAGATAGATCGATTTAGCTTGCAGAATCGTGTTCCTGGGGTCAAAACACTCCAGAAAAGTGTCCTACGGACGATTTTGAGAATCCATCATTTTTGGGTGAGAGATCGCGATAATCCGAAGGGCCAGACCTGTCAAATTTGTACGATTTTGGAGTCGAAAAGAAAGTTCTACCAAAATAATTCGTAGGACACTTTTTACACGTGTTTTGACGTGGGAAACACGAATCCATTTGGCAAATTGAGCTACGAAAGAATCCCCTTGAAATATCTCCATTTCTCCACTTTTTGGAGCGAAAAATCAAGGATGACTCGTATGTTTTTATAGATAGATCAATTCAGCTTGCAGAATCGTGTTTCTGGGGTCAAAAGACTCCAGAAAAGTGTCCTACGAACAATTTCAAGAATCCATCAGTTTTGGGTTGGAAATCGCGATAATCCAAAAGGCCGGACCTGTCGAATTTTGACGATTTTGGAGTCAAAAAAAAAGTTCTACCGAAATAATTCATAGAACACTTTTTTCACGTGTTTTGACCCGAGGAAAAGGAATCTATTGAGCAAATTAGGCTACGAATGAATCCTCTTTAAATATTTCCATTTCTTCACTTTTTGAAGCAAAAAATCAAGGATAACTCGAATATTTTCATCGTTAGATCAATTCAGCTTGCAGAATCGTGTTCCTGGGGTCAAAACACTTCAGAAAAGTGTCCTACGAACGATCTCGAGAATCCATCATTTTTGGGTTAGAAATCGCGATAATCAAAAGGGCCAGACCTGTCGAATTTGAACGATTTTGAAGTCGAAAAAAAAGTTTTACCGAAATAATTCGTAGAACACTTTTTTTACGTGTTTTGACCCGAGGAACAGGAATCTATTGAGCAAATTAGGCTACGAATCAATTCTGATGAAATATCTTCACTTCTTCACTTTTTACAGAGAAAAACCATGGATAACTCGAATATCTTCATAGATAGATCGATTCAGCTTGCAGAATCGTGTTCCTGGGGTCGAAACACTCCAGAAAAGTGTCCTACGAACGATTTCGAAAATCCATCATTTTTGGGTGAAAAATCGCGATAATCCAAAGGGCCAGACCTGTCGAATTTGGACGATTTTGGAGTAAAAAAAAAGTTTCACCGAAATAATTCGTAGAACACTTTTTTTACGTGTTTCGACGTGAGGAACACGGATCTATTGGGCAAATTAGGCTACGAATAAATTCCAATGAAATATCTTCACTTTTTCACTTTTTACAGCGAAAAATCATGGATAACTCGAATATCTTCATAGATAGATCGATTCAGCTTGCAGAATCGTGTTCCTGGGGTCAAAACACTTCAGAAAAGTGTCCTTCGAACGATTTCGAGAATCCATCATTTTTGGGTGAGAGATCGCGATAATCCAAAGGACCAGACCTGTCAAATTTGTACGATTTTGGAGTCGAAAAAAAAGTTTCACTAAAATAATTCGTGGGACACTTTTTTCACGTGTTTTGACGTGGGGAACACGAATTCATTTGGCAAATTGAGCTACGAATGAATCCTCTTAGAATATCTTCATTTCTTTACTTTTTACAGCGAAAAATCAAGGATAACTCGAATATTTTCATAGATAGATCAATTCAGCTTGCAAAATCGTGTTCCTGGGGTCAAAACACTTTAAAAAAGTATCCTACGGACAATTTCGAGAATCCATCATTTTTGGGTGAAAAATCGCGATAATCCAAAGGGCCAGACCTGTCGAATTCGAACGATTTTGAAGTCGAAAAAAAAGTTCTACCGAAATAATTCGTAGGACACTTTTTTTGGATGATTTGACGTGAGGGACGCGAATCCATTAAGCAATTTGAGATCCGACTAAATCCTTTTGGAATATCTTCATTTTCTCACTTTTTTCATCGAAAATTCGGGGATAACTCGGATATTTTCATAGATAGATCAATTTAGCTTGCAGAATCGTGTTTCTGGGGTCGAAACACTTCAGAAAAGTGTCCCACGAACAATTTCGAAAATCCATCATTTTTGGGTTGGAAATCGCGATAATCCAAAAGGCCAGACCTGTCGAATTTGGACGATTTTGGAGTCTAAAAAAAAGTTCCACCAAAATATTTCGTGTGACACTTTTTCCACGTGTTTTGACGTGGAAAACACGAATTCATCAGGCAAATTGAGCTACGAATGAATCCTCTTGAAATATCTTCATTTCTCCACTTTTTACAGCGAAAAATCATGGATAACTCGAATATCTTCATAGATAGATCGATTTAGCTTGCAGAATCGCGTTCCTGGGGTCAAAACACTTCAGAAAATTGTCCTACGAACGATTTCGAGAATCCATCATTTTTGGGTGAAAAATCGCGATAATCCAAAGGGCCAGACCTGTCAAATTCGAACGATTTTGAAGTCGAACAAAAAGTTCTACCGAAATAATTCGTAGGACAGTTTTTTTGGATGATTTGACGTGAGGGACGCGAATCCATTAAGCAATTTGAGATCCGACTAAATCCTTTTGGAATATCTTCATTTTTTCACTTTTTTCATCGAACATTCGAGGATAACTCGAATATTTTCATAGATAGATCAATTTAGCTTGCAGAATCGTGTTTCTGGGGTCGAAACACTTCAGAAAAGTGTCTCACGAACAATTCCGAAAATCCATCATTTTCGGGTCTGAAATCGCGATAATCCAAACGGCCAGACCTGTCAAATTTGTACGATTTTGGAGTCGAAGAAAAAGTATTACGACAATAATTCGGAGGAACTTTTCCCGCGTGTTTCGACGTGAGAAACACGAATCCATTAGGCAAATTGAGCTACGAATGAATCCTCCTGGAATATCTCTATTTTTTTACTTTTTACATCGAAAAATCGAGGATAACTCGAATATTTTTATAGATAAATTAATTCAGCTTGCAAAATCGTGTTTCTGGGGTCAAAACACTTCAGAAAAGTGTCCTCCGAACGATTTCGAGAATCCATCATTTTTGGGTTTGAAATCGCTATAATCCAAAAGGCCGGACCTGTCGAATTTTGACGATTTTGGAGTCAAAAAAAAAATTCTACCGAAATAATTCATAGAACACTCTCTTCACGTGTTTTGACCCGAGGAAAAGGTATCTATTGAGCAAATTAGGCTACGAATGAATCCTCTTTAAATATTTCCATTTCTTCACTTTTTGAAGCAAAAAATCAAGGATAACTCGAATATTTCCATAGATAGATCAATTCAGCTTGCAGAATCGTGTTTCTGGGGTCGAAGCACTTCAGAGAAGTGTCCTACGAACGATTTCGAAAATCCATAATTTTTGGGTGAGAAATCGCGATAATCCAAAGGGCCAGACCTGTCGAATTTGTAAAATTTCGGAGTCGAAGAAAAAGTTCCACCAAAATAATTTGTAGGACACTCTCTTCACGTGTTTTGACGTGAGGAACACGATTCCATCAGGCAAATCGAGCTGCGAATGAATTCTTTCGAAATATCTTCATTTTCTCACTTCTTACAGCGAGAAATCAAGGATAACTCGAATTTTTCCATGGATACATTAATTCAGCTTGCAGAATCGTGTTCCTGGGGTCAAAACACTTCAGGAAATTGTCCTACGAACGATTTCGAAAATCCATCGATTTTGGGTGAGAGATCGCGAAAATCTAAAAGGCAAGACCTGTCGAATTTCGACGATTTTGGAGTCAAAAAAAAAGTTTCACCAGAATAATTCGTAAGACACTTTTTTCACGTGTTTTGACGTGAGGAAAGCGAATTCATTAAAAAAATTGAGCTACGAATGAATCCTCTTATAATATCTACATTTCTTCACTCTTTACAGCGAAAAATCAAAGATAACTCGGATATTTTCATAGATAGATCAATTCAGCTTGCAGAATCGTGTTCCTGGGGTCGGAACACTTCGGAAAAGTGTCCTACGAACGATTTCGAAAATCCATCATTTTTGGGTTGGAAATCGCGATAATCCGAAAGGCCAGACCTGTCGAATTTTGACGATTTTGGAGTAAGAAAAAAAGTTTTACCGAAATAATTCGAAGAACACTTTCTTTACCTGTTTTGACCAGAGGAACAGAAATCTATTGAAAAAATTAGGCTACGAATGAATTCTAATGAAATATTTTCACTTTTTCACTTTTTACAGCATGAAATTATTGATAACTCGAATATCTTCATAGATAGATCGATTCAGCTCGCAGAATCGTGTTCCTGGGGTCAAAACACGTCAGAAAAGTGTCCTACGAACGATTCCGAGAATTCATCATTTTTGGGTGAAAAATCGCGATAATCCAAAGGGCCAGACCTGTCGAATTTGAACGATTTTGAAGTCGAAAAAAAAGTTTCACCAGAATAAATTGTAGGGATCTTTTTTCACGTGTTTTGACGTGAGGAAAGAGAATCCATTGGGCAATTTGAGCTCCGACTGAATCCTCCAGAAATATCTTCATTTTTTCACTTTTTACATCGAAAAATCGAGAATAACTCAAATATTTTCATAGATAAATCAATTTAGCGTGCAGAATCGTGTTCCTGGGGTCAAAACACTTCACAAAAGTGTCCCACGAACGATTTCAAAAATCCATCATTTTTGGGTGAGAAATCGCGATAATTTAAAGGGCCAGACCTGTCGAATTTAGACGATTTTGGAGTCGAAAAAAAAGTTCCACCGAAATAATTCGTAGGACACTTTTTTCACGTGTTTTGACGTGAGGAAAGCGAATTCATTGGACAAATTGAGCTACGAATAAATCCTCTTGGAATATCTTCATTTTTTCACTTTTTACAGCGAAAAATCGAGGATAACTCGAATATTTTCACAGATAGATCAATTCAGCTTGCAGAATCGTGTTCCTGGGGTCGAAACACTTCACAAAAGTGTCCTACGAACGATCTCGAAAATCCATCATTTTTGGGTTGGAAATCGCGATAATCCAAAAGGCCAGACCCGTCGAATTTGGACGATATTGGAGTCAAAAAAAAAGTTTCACCAAAATAATCCGTAGGACATTTTTTTCACGTGTTTTGACGTAGAGAACACGAATCCATTAGGCAAATTGAGCTACGAATGAATCCTTTTGAAATATCTTCATTTCTTCACTTTTCAAAGCGAAAAATCAAGGATAACTCGAATATTCTCATAGATAGATCAATTCAGCTTGCAGAATCGTGTTCCTGGGGTCAAAACTCTTCAGAAAAGTGTCCTACGAACGATCTCGAGAATCCATCATTTTTGGGTGAGAGATCGCGATAATCCAAAGAGCCAGACCTGTCAAATTTGTACGATTTTGGAGTCGAAAAAAAAGTTTCACCAAAATAATTCGTGGGACACTTTTTTCACGTGTTTTGACGTGGGGAACACGAATTCATTTGGCAAATATCGCTACGAATGAATCCTCTTAGAATATCTTCATTTCTTTACTTTTTACAGCGAAAAATCAAGGATAACTCGAATATTTTCATAGATAGATCAATTCAGCTTGCAAAATCGTGTTCCTGGGGTCAAAACACTTTAAAAAAGTATCCTACGGACAATTTCGAGAATCCATCATTTTTGGGTGAAAAATCGCGATAATCCAAAGGGCCAGACCTGTCGAATTCGAACGGTTTTAAAGTCGAAAAAAAAGTTCTACCGAAATAATTCGTAGGACACTTTTTTTGGATGATTTGACGTGAGGGACGCGAATCCATTAAGCAATTTGAGATCCGACTAAATCCTTTTGGAATATCTTCATTTTTTCACTTTCTTCATCGAAAATTCGAGGATAACTCGAATATTTTCATAGATAGATCAATTTAGCTTGCAGAATCGTGTTTCTGGGGTCGAAACACTTCAGAAAAGTGTCCCACGAACAATTCCGAAAATCCATCATTTTCGGGTCTGAAATCGCGATAATCCAAACGGCCAGACCTGTCAATTTTGTACGATTTTGGAGTCGAAGAAAAAGTATTACTACAATAATTCGGAGGAACTTTTCCCGCGTGTTTCGACGTGAGAAACACGAATCCATTAGGCAAATTGAGCTACGAATGAATCCTCCTGAAATATCTCTATTTTTTTACTTTTTACATCGAAAAATCGAGGATAACTCGAATATTTTTATAGATAAATTAATTCAGCTTGCAGAATCGAGTTTCTGGGGTCAAAACACTTCAGAAAAGTGTCTTCCGAACGATTTCGAGAATCCGCATCATTTTTGGGTGAAAAATCGCGATAATCCGAAGGGCCAGACCTGTCGAATTTGAACGATTTTGAAGTCGAAAAAAAAGTTTTACCGGAATAATTCGTAGCACACTTTTTCCACGTATTTTGACGTGAGGGACGCGAATCCATTAAGCAATTTGAGCTCCGACTGAATCCTCTTAGAATATCTTCATTTCTTCACTTTTTGAAGCGAAAAATCAAGGATAACTCGAATATTTCCATAGATAGATCAATTCAGCTTGCAAAATCGTGTTCCTGGGGTCAGAACACTTCAGAAGAATGTCCTACGAACGATTTCGAAAATCCATCATTTTTGGGTTGGAAATCGCGAAAATCCATAAGGCCAGACCTGTCGAATTTTGACGATTTTGGAGTAAAAAAAAAAGTTTTACCGGAATAATTCGTAAGACTTTTTCTTTACGTGTTTTGACCCGAGGAACAGAAATCTATTGAGCAAATCAGGCTACGAATGAATTCCAATGGAATATCTTCACTTTTTCACTTTTCACAGCGAAAATCATGGATAACCCGAATTTTCCATAGATAGATCAATTCAGCTTGCAGAATCGTGTCCCTGGGGTCGAAACACTTCAGAAGAGTGTCCTACGGACGATTTCGAAAATCCATCATTTTTGGGTGAGAAATCGCGATAATCCAAACGGCCAGACCTGTCAAATTTGTACGATTTTGGAGTCGGAAAAAAAGTTTCACTGGAATACTTCGTAGGACACTTTTTCGACGTGGTATGACGTGAGGAATACGAATCCATAAGGCTAATTGAGCGACGAATGGATCCTTTCGAAATATCTTCATTTTTTCACCTTCTCCAGCGAAAAATCGAGGATAACTCGAATATTTTCATAGATAGACCAATTCAGCTTGCAGAATCGTGTTCCTGGGGTCAAAACACTTCAGAAAAGTGTCCTACGTACGATTCCGAGAATCCATCATTTTTGGGTTAGAAATCGCGATAATCCAAAGGGCCAGACCTGTCGAATTTGAACGATTTTGAAGTCGAAAAAAAAGTTTCACCAGAATGAATTGTAGGAATCTTTTTTCACGTGTTTTGACGTGAGGAAAGAGAATCCATTGGGCAATTTGAGCTCCGACTGAATCCTCCAGAAATATCTTCATTTTTTCACTTTTTACATCGAAAAATCGAGAATAACTCAAATATTTTCATAGATAAATCAATTTAGCGTGCAGAATCGTGTTCCTGGGGTAAAAACACTTCACAAAAGTGTCCCACGAACGATTTCAAAAATCCATCATTTTTGGGTGAGAAATCGCGATAATTTAAAGGGCCAGACCTGTCGAATTTAGACGATTTTGGAGTCGAAAAAAAAGTTCCACCGAAATAATTCGTAGGACACTTTTTTCACGTGTTTTGACGTGAGGAAAGCGAATTCATTGGACAAATTGAGCTACGAATAAATCCTCTTGGAATATCTTCATTTTTTCACTTTTTACAGCGAAAAATCGAGGATAACTAGAATATTTTTACAGATAGATCAATTCAGCTTGCAGAATCGTGTTTCTGGGGTCGAAACACTTCAGAAAAGTGTCCCACGAACAATTCCGAAAATCCATCATTTTCGGGTCTGAAATCGCGATAATCCAAACGGCCAGACCTGTCAATTTTGTACGATTTTGGAGTCGAAGAAAAAGTATTACTACAATAATTCGGAGGAACTTTTCCCGCGTGTTTCGACGTGAGAAACACGAATCCATTAGGCAAATTGAGCTACGAATGAATCCTCCTGAAATATCTCTATTTTTTTACTTTTTACATCGAAAAATCGAGGATAACTCGAATATTTTTATAGATAAATTAATTCAGCTTGCAGAATCGAGTTTCTGGGGTCAAAACACTTCAGAAAAGTGTCTTCCGAACGATTTCGAGAATCCGCATCATTTTTGGGTGAAAAATCGCGATAATCCGAAGGGCCAGACCTGTCGAATTTGAACGATTTTGAAGTCGAAAAAAAAATTCTACCGAAATAATTCATAGAACACTCTCTTCACGTGTTTTGACCCGAGGAAAAGGAATCTATTGAGCAAATTAGGCTACGAATGAATCCTCTTTAAATATTTCCATTTCTTCACTTTTTGAAGCAAAAAATCAAGGATAACTCGAATATTTCCATAGATAGATCAATTCAGCTTGCAGAATCGTGTTCCTGGGGTCAAAACACTTCAGAAAAGCGTCCTACGAACGATTTCGAGAATCCATCTTTTTTGGGTTCGAAATCGCGATAATCCGCAGGGCCGGACCTGTCGAATTTGGACGATTTTCGAGTCGAAAAAAAAGTTTCACCGAAATAATTTGAAGGACACTTTTTTCACGTATTTTGACGTGAGGGACGCGAATCCATTAAGCAATTTGAGCTCCGACTGAATCCTCTTGGAATATCTTCATTTCTTCACTTTTTGAAGCGAAAAATCAAGGATAACTCGAATATTTCCATAGATAGATCAATTCAGCTTGCAGAATCGTGTTCCTGGGGTCAAAACACTTCAGAAAATTGTCCTACGAACGATTTCGAAAATCCATCGATTTTGGGTGAGAGATCGCGATAATTTAAAAGGCAAGACCTGTCGAATTTCGACGATTTTGGAGTCAAAAAAAAAGTTTCACCAGAATAATTCGTAAGACACTTTTTTCACGTGTTTTGACGTGACGAAAGCGAATCCATTAGGAAAATTGAGCTACGAATGAATCCTCTTATAATATCTTTATTTCTTCACTCTTTACAGCGAAAAATCAAAGATAACTCGAATATTTTCATAAATAGATCAATTCAGCTTGCAAAATCGTGTTTCTGGGGTCAAAACACTTCAGAAAAGTGTCCTACGAACGATTTCGAGAATCCATCATTTTTGGGCGAAAAATCGCGATAATCCAAAGGGCCAGAACTGTCGAATTTGAACGATTCTGGAGTCGAAAAAAATGTTTCACCGAAATAATTCGTGGGACCCTTTTTTCACGTGTTTTGACGTGAGAAACGCAAATTCATTAAGCAATTTGAGTTCCGACTGAATCCTCTTGAAATATCTTTATTTTTCCACTTTTCACATCGGAAAATCGAGGATAACTCGAATATTTTCATAGATAGATTAATTTAGCTTGCAGAATCGTGTTCCTGGGGTCAAAACACTTCAGAAAAGTGTCCTCCGAACGATTTGAAGAATCTATCATTTTTGGGTTCGAAATCGCTATAATCCAAGGGGCCAGACCTGTCGAATTTGAACGATTTTGAAGTCGAAAAAAAAGTTCCACCAGAATGAATTGTAGGAATCTTTTTTCACGTGTTTTGACGTGAGGAAAGAGAATCCATTGGGCAATTTGAGCTCCGACTGAATCCTCCAGAAATATCTTCATTTTTTCACTTTTTACATCGAAAAATCGAGAATAACTCAAATATTTTCATAGATAAATCAATTTAGCGTGCAGAATCGTGTTCCTGGGGTAAAAACACTTCACAAAAGTGTCCCACGAACGATTTCAAAAATCCATCATTTTTGGGTGAGAAATCGCGATAATTTAAAGGGCCAGACCTGTCGAATTTAGACGATTTTGGAGTCGAAAAAAAAGTTCCACCGAAATAATTCGTAGGACACTTTTTTCACGTGTTTTGACGTGAGGAAAGCGAATTCATTGGACAAATTGAGCTACGAATAAATCCTCTTGGAATATCTTCATTTTTTCACTTTTTACAGCGAAAAATCGAGGATAACTAGAATATTTTTACAGATAGATCAATTCAGCTTGCAGAATCGTGTTCCTGGGGTCGAAACACTTCACAAAAGTGTCCTACGAACGATCTCGAAAATCCATCATTTTTGGGTTGGAAATCGCGATAATTCAAAAGGCCAGACTCGTCGAATTTGGACGATTTTGGAGTCAGAAAAAAAGTTTCACCAAAATAATCCGTAGGACATTTTTGTCACGTGTTTTGACGTAGAGAACACGAATCCATCAGGCAAATTGAGCTACGAATGAATCCTTTCGAAATATCTTCATTTCTTCACTTTTCAAAGCGAAAAATCAAGGATAACTCGAATATTCTCATAGATAGATCAATTCAGCTTGCAGAATCGTGTTCCTGGGGTCAAAACTCTTCAGAAAAGTGTCCTACGAACGATTTCAAAAATCGATCATTTTTCGGTGAGAAATCGCGATAATCCAAAGGGCCAGACCTTTCAAATTTGTACGATTTTGGAGTCGAAAAAAAAGTATTACAAAAATAATTCGTGGGACACTTTTTCTACGTGTTTTGACGTGAGGAAAGCGAATCGATTGGGCAAATTGAGCTACGAATAAATCCTCTTGGAATATTTTCATTTTCTCACTTTTTACAGCGAAAAATCAAGGATAACTCGAATTTTCTCATAGGTAGATCGATTCAGCTTGCAGAATCGTGTTCCTGGGGTCAAAACACTTCAGAAAAGCGTCCTACGAACGATTTCGAGAATCCATCTTTTTTGGGTTCGAAATCGCGATAATCCGCAGGGCCGGACCTGTCGAATTTGTACGATTTTGAAGTCGGAAAAAAAGTTTCACCAAAATAATTCGTAGGACACTTCTTTTACGTGTTTTGACGTGAGAATAGCGAATCCATTGGGCAAATTGAGCTACGAATGAATCCTCTCAGAATATCTTCATATTTTCACTTTTTACAGCGAAAAATCAAGGATAACCCGGAAATTTTTATAGATAGATTGATTCAGCTTGCAAAATCGTGTTCCCGGCGTCAAAACACTTCAGAAAAATGTCCTACGAACGATTTCGAAAATCCATCATTTTTGGGTTGGAAATCGCGATAATCCGAAAGGCCAGACCTGTCGAATTTGGACGATTTTGGAGTAAGAAAAAAAGTTTTACTGAAATAATTCGTAAAACACTTTTTTCACGTGTTTTGACGTGAGAAACACGAATCTATTCAGCAAATTAGGCTACGGATGAATTCCAATTGAATATCTTCACTTTTTCACTTTTTACAGCAAAAATCATGAATCACTCGAATATTTCCATAGATAGATCAATTCAGCTTGCAGAATCGTGTTCCTGGGGTCGAAGCACTTCAGAAAAGTGTCCTACGAACGATTTCGAAAATCCATAGTTTTTGGGTGAGAAATCGCGATAATCCAAAGGGCCAGACCTGTCGAATTTGTAAAATTTCGGAGTCGAAGAAAAAGTTCCACCAAAATAATTTGTAGGACACTCTCTTCACGTGTTTTGACGTGAGGAACACGATTCCATCAGGCAAATCGAGCTGCGAATGAATTCTTTCGAAATATCTTCATTTTCTCACTTCTTACAGCGAGAAATCAAGGATAACTCGAATTTTCTCATGGATACATTAATTCAGCTTGCAGAATCGTGTTCCTGGGGTCAAAACACTTCAGAAAATTGTCCTACGAACGATTTCGAAAATCCATCGATTTTGGGTGAGAGATCGCGATAATTTAAAAGGCAAGACCTGTCGAATTTCGACGATTTTGGAGTCAAAAAAAAAGTTTCACCAGAATAATTCGTAAGACACTTTTTTCACGTGTTTTGACGTGACGAAAGCGAATCCATTAGGAAAATTGAGCTACGAATGAATCCTCTTATAATATCTTTATTTCTTCACTCTTTACAGCGAAAAATCAAAGATAACTCGAATATTTTCATAAATAGATCAATTCAGCTTGCAAAATCGTGTTTCTGGGGTCAAAACACTTCAGAAAAGTGTCCTACGAACGATTTCGAGAATCCATCATTTTTGGGCGAAAAATCGCGATAATCCAAAGGGCCAGAACTGTCGAATTTGAACGATTCTGGAGTCGAAAAAAATGTTTCACCGAAATAATTCGTGGGACCCTTTTTTCACGTGTTTTGACGTGAGAAACGCAAATTCATTAAGCAATTTGAGTTCCGACTGAATCCTCTTGAAATATCTTTATTTTTCCACTTTTCACATCGGAAAATCGAGGATAACTCGAATATTTTCATAGATAGATTAATTTAGCTTGCAGAATCGTGTTTTCGGGGTCAAAACACTCCAGAAAAGTGTCCTCCGAACGATTTGAAGAATCTATCATTTTTGGGTTTGAAATCGCTATAATCCAAGGGGCCAGACCTGTCAAATTTGTACGATTTTGGAGTCGAAAAAAAAGTTTCACCAAAATAATCCGTAGGACATTTTTTCCACGTGTTTTGACGTAGAGAACACGAATCCATTAGGCAAATTGAGCTACGAATGAATCCTTTTGAAATATCTTCATTTCTTCACTTTTCAAAGCGAGAAATCAAGGATAACTCGAATTTTTCCACAGATAGATCGATTTAGCTTGCAGAATCGTGTTCCTGGGGTCAAAACACTCCAGAAAAGTGTCCTACGGACGATTTTGAGAATCCATCATTTTTGGGTGAGAGATCGCGATAATCCGAAGGGCCAGACCTGTCAAATTTGTACGATTTTGGAGTCGAAAAGAAAGTTCTACCAAAATAATTCGTAGGACACTTTTTACACGTGTTTTGACGTGGGAAACACGAATCCATTTGGCAAATTGAGCTACGAAAGAATCCCCTTGAAATATCTCCATTTCTCCACTTTTTGGAGCGAAAAATCAAGGATGACTCGTATGTTTTTATAGATAGATCAATTCAGCTTGCAGAATCGTGTTTCTGGGGTCAAAAGACTCCAGAAAAGTGTCCTACGAACAATTTCAAGAATCCATCAGTTTTGGGTTGGAAATCGCGATAATCCAAAAGGCCGGACCTGTCGAATTTTGACGATTTTGGAGTCAAAAAAAAAGTTCTACCGAAATAATTCATAGAACACTTTTTTCACGTGTTTTGACCCGAGGAAAAGGAATCTATTGAGCAAATTAGGCTACGAATGAATCCTCTTTAAATATTTCCATTTCTTCACTTTTTGAAGCAAAAAATCAAGGATAACTCGAATATTTTCATCGTTAGATCAATTCAGCTTGCAGAATCGTGTTCCTGGGGTCAAAACACTTCAGAAAAGTGTCCTACGAACGATCTCGAGAATCCATCATTTTTGGGTTAGAAATCGCGATAATCAAAAGGGCCAGACCTGTCGAATTTGAACGATTTTGAAGTCGAAAAAAAAGTTTTACCGAAATAATTCGTAGAACACTTTTTTTACGTGTTTTGACCCGAGGAACAGGAATCTATTGAGCAAATTAGGCTACGAATCAATTCTGATGAAATATCTTCACTTCTTCACTTTTTACAGAGAAAAACCATGGATAACTCGAATATCTTCATAGATAGATCGATTCAGCTTGCAGAATCGTGTTCCTGGGGTCGAAACACTCCAGAAAAGTGTCCTACGAACGATTTCGAAAATCCATCATTTTTGGGTGAAAAATCGCGATAATCCAAATGGCCAGACCTGTCGAATTTGGACGATTTTGGAGTAAAAAAAAAGTTTCACCGAAATAATTCGTAGAACACTTTTTTTACGTGTTTCGACGTGAGGAACACGGATCTATTGGGCAAATTAGGCTACGAATAAATTCCAATGAAATATCTTCACTTTTTCACTTTTTACAGCGAAAAATCATGGATAACTCGAATATCTTCATAGATAGATCGATTCAGCTTGCAGAATCGTGTTCCTGGGGTCAAAACACTTCAGAAAAGTGTCCTTCGAACGATTTCGAGAATCCATCATTTTTGGGTGAGAGATCGCGATAATCCAAAGGACCAGACCTGTCAAATTTGTACGATTTTGGAGTCGAAAAAAAAGTTTCACTAAAATAATTCGTGGGACACTTTTTTCACGTGTTTTGACGTGGGGAACACGAATTCATTTGGCAAATTGAGCTACGAATGAATCCTCTTAGAATATCTTCATTTCTTTACTTTTTACAGCGAAAAATCAAGGATAACTCGAATATTTTCATAGATAGATCAATTCAGCTTGCAAAATCGTGTTCCTGGGGTCAAAACACTTCAGAAAAGTGTCCTCCGAACGATTTGAAGAATCTATCATTTTTGGGTTTGAAATCGCTATAATCCAAGGGGCCAGACCTGTCGAATTTGGACGATTTTGGAGTCTAAAAAAAAGTTCCACCAAAATATTTCGTGTGACACTTTTTCCACGTGTTTTGACGTGGAAAACACGAATTCATCAGGCAAATTGAGCTACGAATGAATCCTCTTGAAATATCTTCATTTCTCCACTTTTTACAGCGAAAAATCATGGATAACTCGAATATCTTCATAGATAGATCGATTTAGCTTGCAGAATCGCGTTCCTGGGGTCAAAACACTTCAGAAAATTGTCCTACGAACGATTTCGAGAATCCATCATTTTTGGGTGAAAAATCGCGATAATCCAAAGGGCCAGACCTGTCAAATTCGAACGATTTTGAAGTCGAACAAAAAGTTCTACCGAAATAATTCGTAGGACAGTTTTTTTGGATGATTTGACGTGAGGGACGCGAATCCATTAAGCAATTAGGGATCCGACTAAATCCTTCTGGAATATCTTCATTTTTTCACTTTTTTCATCGAAAATTCGAGGATAACTCGACTATTTTCATAGATAGATCAATTTAGCTTGCAGAATCGTGTTTCTGGGGTCAAAACACTTCAGAAAAGTGTCCTACGAACGATTTCGAGAATCCATCATTTTTGGGCCAAAAATCGCGATAATCCAAAGGGCCAGACCTGTCGAATTTGAACGATTTTGAAGTCGAAAAAAAAGTTTCACTAAAATAATTCGTAAAACACTTTTTCTACGTGTTTTGACGTGAGGGACGCGAATCCATTAGGCAATTCGACCTCCGACTGAATCCTCTTGAAATATCTTCATTTTTTCACTTTTTACAGCGAAAAATCGAGGATAACTCAAATATTTTCATAGATAGATCAATTGAGCTTGCAGAATCGTGTTTCTGGGGTCGAAACACTTCAGAAAAGTATCCTACGAACGATTTCGAAAATCCATTATTTTTGGGTTGGAAATCGCGATACTCCTAAAGGCCAGACCTGTCGATTTTTGACGATTTTGGAGTCAAAAAAAAAGTTCTACCAAAATAATTTGTGGAACACTTTCTTGACGTGATTGGACCTGAGGAACAGAATTCTATTAAGCAAATGAGGCTACGAATGAATTCCAATGAAATATCTTCACTTTTTCACTTTTTACAGAGAAAAACCATGGATAACTCGAATATCTTCATAGATAGATCAATTTAGCTTGCATGATCGTGTTTTTGGGATCAAAAGACTTCAGAAAAGTGTCCTCCGAACGATTTCGAGAATCCATCATTTTTGGGTTTGAAATTGCTATAATCCAAAGGGCCAGACCTGTCGACTTTGGACGATTTTGAAGTCGAAAAAAAAGTTCCACCAAAATAATTCGTAGGACACTTTTTCCACGTGTTTTGACGTGGAGAACACGAATGAGTCAGAAAAATTGAGCTACGAATGAATCCTCTCGAAATATCTTTATTTCTTCACTTTTCAAAGCAAAAAATCATGGATAACTCAAATATCTTCATAGATAGATCGATTCAGCTTGCAGAATCGTGTTCCTGGGGTCAAAATACTTCAGAAAAGTGTCCTACAAACGATTTCGAAAATCCAACATTTTTGGGTTGGGAATCGCGATAATCCAAAAGGCTAGACCTGTCGAATTTTGACGATTCTGGAGTCAAAAAAAAAGTTTCACCGAAATAATTCGTAGAACACTTCCTTCACGTGTTTTGACCCGAGGAACAGGAATCTATTGAGCAAATTAAGCTACGAATGAATTCTGATGGAATATCTTCACTTTTTCACTTTTTACAGCGAAAAATCATGGATAACTCGGATATCTTCATAGATAGATCGATTCAGCTTGCAAAATCGTGTTCCTGGGGTCGAAACACTTCACAAAAGTGTCCTTCGAACGATTTCAAGAATCCATCATTTTTGGGTGAGAAATCGCGATCATCCAAAGGGCCAGACCTGTCAAATTTGTACGATTTTGGAGTCGGATAAAAAATTTCACCGAAATAATTCGTAGGACACTTTTTTGACGTGTTTTGACGTGAGGAACACGATTTCATCAGGCAAATCGAGCTACGAATGGATCCTCTTGAAATATCTTCATTTTTTCACCTTCTCCAGCGAAAAATCGAGGATAACTCGAATATTTTTATAGATAGACCAATTCAGCTTGCAGAATCGTGTTTCCGGCGTCAAAACACTTCAGAAAAATGTCCTACGAACGATTTCGAAAATCCATCATTTTTGGGTTGGAAATCGCGATAATCCGAAAGGCCAGACCTGTCGAATTTGGACGATTTTGGAGTAAGAAAAAAAGTTTTACTGAGATAATTCGTAAAACACTTTTTTCACGTGTTTTTGACGTGAGAAACACGAATCTATTCAGCAAATTAGGCTACGGATGAATTCCAATTGAATATCTTCACTTTTTCACTTTTACAGCAAAAATCATGAATCACTCGAATATTTCCATAGATAGATCAATTCAGCTTGCAGAATCGTGTTCCTGGGGTCGAAGCACTTCAGAAAAGTGTCCTACGAACGATTTCGAAAATCCATAATTTTTGGGTGAGAAATCGCGATAATCCAAAGGGCCAGACCTGTCGAATTTGTAAAATTTCGGAGTCGAAGAAAAAGTTCCACCAAAATAATTTGTAGGACACTCTCTTCACGTGTTTTGACGTGAGGAACACGATTCCATCAGGCAAATCGAGCTGCGAATGAATTCTTTCGAAATATCTTCATTTTCTCACTTCTTACAGCGAGAAATCGAGGATAACTCGAATTTTCTCATGGATACATTAATTCAGCTTGCAGAATCGTGTTCCTGGGGTCAAAACACTTCAGAAAATTGTCCTACGAACGATTTCGAAAATCCATCGATTTTGGGTGAGAGATCGCGATAATCTAAAAGGCAAGACCTGTCGAATTTTGACGATTTTGGAGTCAAAAAAAAAGTTTCACCAGAATAATTCGTAAGACACTTTTTTCACGTGTTTTGACGTGACGAAAGCGAATCCATCAGGAAAATTGAGCTACGAATGAATCCTCTTATAATATCTTTATTTCTTCACTCTTTACAGCGAAAAATCAAAGATAACTCGAATATTTTCATAAATAGATCAATTCAGCTTGCAAAATCGTGTTTCTGGGGTCAAAACACTCCAGAAAAGTGTCCTACGAACGATTTCGAGAATCCATCATTTTTGGGCGAAGAATCGCGATAATCCAAAGGGCCAGAACTGTCGAATTTGAACGATTCTGGAGTCGAAAAAAATGTTACACCGAAATAATTCGTGGGACCCTTTTTTCACGTGTTTTGACGTGAGAAACGCAAATTCATTAAGCAATTTGAGTTCCGACTGAATCCTCTTGAAATATCTTTATTTTTCCACTTTTCACATCGGAAAATCGAGGATAACTCGAATATTTTCATAGATAGATTAATTTAGCTTGCAGAATCGTGTTTTCGGGGTCGAAACACTTCAGAAAAGTGTCCTCCGAACGATTTAAAGAATCTATCATTTTTGGGTTTGAAATCGCTATAATCCAAGGGGCCAGACCTGTCAAATTTGTACGATTTTGGAGTCGAAAAAAAAGTTTCACCAAAATAATCCGTAGGACATTTTTTCCACGTGTTTTGACGTAGAGAACACGATTTCATCAGGCAAATCAAGCTACGAATGGATCCTCTTGAAATATCTTCATTTTTTCACCTTCTCCAGCGAAAAATCAAGGATAACTCGAATATTTTCATCGATAGATCAATTCAGCTTGCAGAATCGTGTTCCTGGGGTCAAAACACTTCAGAAAAGTGTCCTACGAACGATCTCGAGAATCCATCATTTTTGGGTTAGAAATCGCGATAATCAAAAGGGCCAGACCTGTTGAATTTGAACGATTTTGAAGTCGAAAAAAAAGTTTTACCGAAATAATTCGTAGAACACTTTTTTTACGTGTTTTGACTCGAGGAACAGGAATCTATTGAGCAAATTAGGCTACGAATCAATTCTGATGAAATATCTTCACTTTTTCACTTTTTACAGAGAAAAACCATGGATAACTCGAATATCTTCATAGATAGATCGATTCAGCTTGCAGAATCGTGTTCCTGGGGTCGGAACACTCCAGAAAAGTACCGTACGAACGATTTCGAAAATCCATCATTTTTGGGTGAAAAATCGCGATAATCCAAAGGGCCAGACCTGTCGAATTTGGACGATTTTGGAGTAAAAAAAAAGTTTTACCGAAATGATTCGTAGAACACTTTTTTCACGTGTTTTGACGTGAGGAACACGGATCTATTGGGCAAATTAGGCTACGAATAAATTCCAATGAAATATCTTCACTTTTTCACTTTTTACAGCGAAAAATCATGGATAACTCGAATATCTTCATAGATAGATCGATTCAGCTTGCAGAATCGTGTTCCTGGGGTCAAAACACTTCAGAAAAGTGTCCTTCGAACGATTTCGAGAATCCATCATTTTTGGGCGAGAGATCGCGATAATCCAAAGGGCCAGACCTGTCAAATTTGTACGATTTTGGAGTAGAAAAAAAAGTTTCACCAAAATAATTCATGGGACACTTTTTTCACGTGTTTTGACGTGGGAAACACGAATTCATTTGGCAAATTGAGCTACGAATGAATCCTCTTAGAATATCTTCATTTCTTTACTTTTTACAGCGAAAAATCAAGGATAACTCGAATATTTTCATAGATAGATCAATTCAGCTTGCAAAATCGTGTTCCTGGGGTCAAAACACTTTAAAAAAGTATCCTACGGACAAATTCGAGAATCCATCATTTTTGGGTGAAAAATCGCGATAATCCAAAGGGCCAGACCTGTCGAATTCGAACGATTTTGAAGTCGAAAAAAAAGTTCTACCGAAATAATTTGTAGGACACTTTTTTTGGATGATTTGACGTGAGGGACGCGAATCCATTAAGCAATTTGAGATCCGACTAAATCCTTTTGGAATATCTTCATTTTTTCACTTTTTTCATCGAACATTCGAGGATAACTGGAATATTTTCATAGATAGATCAATTTAGCTTGCAGAATCGTGTTTCTGGGGTCGAAACACTTCAGAAAAGTGTCTCACGAACAATTCCGAAAATCCATCATTTTCGGGTCTGAAATCGCGATAATCCAAACGGCCAGACCTGTCAAATTTGTACGATTTTGGAGTCGAAGAAAAAGTATTACGACAATAATTCGGAGGAACTTTTCCCGCGTGTTTCGACGTGAGAAACACGAATCCATTAGGCAAATTGAGCTACGAATGAATCCTCCTGGAATATCTCTATTTTTTTACTTTTTACATCGAAAAATCGAGGATAACTCGAATATTTTTATAGATAAATTAATTCAGCTTGCAAAATCGTGTTTCTGGGGTCAAAACACTTCAGAAAAGTGTCCTCCGAACGATTTCGAGAATCCATCATTTTTGGGTTTGAAATCGCTATAATCCAAAAGGCCGGACCTGTCGAATTTTGACGATTTTGGAGTCAAAAAAAAAATTCTACCGAAATAATTCATAGAACACTCTCTTCACGTGTTTTGACCCGAGGAAAAGGTATCTATTGAGCAAATTAGGCTACGAATGAATCCTCTTTAAATATTTCCATTTCTTCACTTTTTGAAGCAAAAAATCAAGGATAACTCGAATATTTCCATAGATAGATCAATTCAGCTTGCAGAATCGTGTTTCTGGGGTCGAAGCACTTCAGAGAAGTGTCCTACGAACGATTTCGAAAATCCATAATTTTTGGGTGAGAAATCGCGATAATCCAAAGGGCCAGACCTGTCGAATTTGTAAAATTTCGGAGTCGAAGAAAAAGTTCCACCAAAATAATTTGTAGGACACTCTCTTCACGTGTTTTGACGTGAGGAACACGATTCCATCAGGCAAATCGAGCTGCGAATGAATTCTTTCGAAATATCTTCATTTTCTCACTTCTTACAGCGAGAAATCAAGGATAACTCGAATTTTTCCATGGATACATTAATTCAGCTTGCAGAATCGTGTTCCTGGGGTCAAAACACTTCAGGAAAGTGTCCTACGAACGATTTCGAAAATCCATCATTTTTGGGTTGGAAATCGCGATAATCCGAAAGGCCAGACCTGTCGAATTTTGACGATTTTGGAGTAAGAAAAAAAGTTTTACCGAAATAATTCGAAGAACACTTTCTTTACCTGTTTTGACCAGAGGAACAGAAATCTATTGAAAAAATTAGGCTACGAATGAATTCTAATGAAATATTTTCACTTTTTCACTTTTTACAGCATGAAATTATTGATAACTCGAATATCTTCATAGATAGATCGATTCAGCTTGCAGAATCGTGTTCCTGGGGTCAAAACACGTCAGAAAAGTGTCCTACGAACGATTCCGAGAATTCATCATTTTTGGGTGAAAAATCGCGATAATCCAAAGGGCCAGACCTGTCGAATTTGAACGATTTTGAAGTCGAAAAAAAAGTTTCACCAGAATAAATTGTAGGGATCTTTTTTCACGTGTTTTGACGTGAGGAAAGAGAATCCATTGGGCAATTTGAGCTCCGACTGAATCCTCCAGAAATATCTTCATTTTTTCACTTTTTACATCGAAAAATCGAGAATAACTCAAATATTTTCATAGATAAATCAATTTAGCGTGCAGAATCGTGTTCCTGGGGTCAAAACACTTCACAAAAGTGTCCCACGAACGATTTCAAAAATCCATCATTTTTGGGTGAGAAATCGCGATAATTTAAAGGGCCAGACCTGTCGAATTTAGACGATTTTGGAGTCGAAAAAAAAGTTCCACCGAAATAATTCGTAGGACACTTTTTTCACGTGTTTTGACGTGAGGAAAGCGAATTCATTGGACAAATTGAGCTACGAATAAATCCTCTTGGAATATCTTCATTTTTTCACTTTTTACAGCGAAAAATCGAGGATAACTCGGATATTTTCACAGATAGATCAATTCAGCTTGCAGAATCGTGTTCCTGGGGTCGAAACACTTCACAAAAGTGTCCTACGAACGATCTCGAAAATCCATCATTTTTGGGTTGGAAATCGCGATAATCCAAAAGGCCAGACCCGTCGAATTTGGACGATATTGGAGTCAGAAAAAAAGTTTCACCAAAATAATCCGTAGGACATTTTTTTCACGTGTTTTGACGTAGAGAACACGAATCCATTAGGCAAATTGAGCTACGAATGAATCCTTTTGAAATATCTTCATTTCTTCACTTTTCAAAGCGAAAAATCAAGGATAACTCGAATATTCTCATAGATAGATCAATTCAGCTTGCAGAATCGTGTTCCTGGGGTCAAAACTCTTCAGAAAAGTGTCCTACGAACGATCTCGAGAATCCATCATTTTTGGGTGAGAGATCGCGATAATCCAAAGAGCCAGACCTGTCAAATTTGTACGATTTTGGAGTCGAAAAAAAAGTTTCACCAAAATAATTCGTGGGACACTTTTTTCACGTGTTTTGACGTGGGGAACACGAATTCATTTGGCAAATATCGCTACGAATGAATCCTCTTAGAATATCTTCATTTCTTTACTTTTTACAGCGAAAAATCAAGGATAACTCGAATATTTTCATAGATAGATCAATTCAGCTTGCAAAATCGTGTTCCTGGGGTCAAAACACTTTAAAAAAGTATCCTACGGACAATTTCGAGAATCCATCATTTTTGGGTGAAAAATCGCGATAATCCAAAGGGCCAGACCTGTCGAATTCGAACGGTTTTAAAGTCGAAAAAAAAGTTCTACCGAAATAATTCGTAGGACACTTTTTTTGGATGATTTGACGTGAGGGACGCGAATCCATTAAGCAATTTGAGATCCGACTAAATCCTTTTGGAATATCTTCATTTTTTCACTTTTTTCATCGAAAATTCGAGGATAACTCGAATATTTTCATAGATAGATCAATTTAGCTTGCAGAATCGTGTTTCTGGGGTCGAAACACTTCAGAAAAGTGTCCCACGAACAATTCCGAAAATCCATCATTTTCGGGTCTGAAATCGCGATAATCCAAACGGCCAGACCTGTCAATTTTGTACGATTTTGGAGTCGAAGAAAAAGTATTACTACAATAATTCGGAGGAACTTTTCCCGCGTGTTTCGACGTGAGAAACACGAATCCATTAGGCAAATTGAGCTACGAATGAATCCTCCTGAAATATCTCTATTTTTTTACTTTTTACATCGAAAAATCGAGGATAACTCGAATATTTTTATAGATAAATTAATTCAGCTTGCAGAATCGAGTTTCTGGGGTCAAAACACTTCAGAAAAGTGTCTTCCGAACGATTTCGAGAATCCGCATCATTTTTGGGTGAAAAATCGCGATAATCCGAAGGGCCAGACCTGTCGAATTTGAACGATTTTGAAGTCGAAAAAAAAGTTTTACCGGAATAATTCGTAGCACACTTTTTCCACGTATTTTGACGTGAGGGACGCGAATCCATTAAGCAATTTGAGCTCCGACTGAATTCTCTTGGAATATCTTCATTTCTTCACTTTTTGAAGCGAAAAATCAAGGATAACTCGAATATTTCCATAGATAGATCAATTCAGCTTGCAAAATCGTGTTCCTGGGGTCAGAACACTTCAGAAGAATGTCCTACGAACGATTTCGAAAATCCATCATTTTTGGGTTGGAAATCGCGAAAATCCATAAGGCCAGACCTGTCGAATTTTGACGATTTTGGAGTAAAAAAAAAAGTTTTACCGGAATAATTCGTAAGACTTTTTCTTTACGTGTTTTGACCCGAGGAACAGAAATCTATTGAGCAAATCAGGCTACGAATGAATTCCAATGGAATATCTTCACTTTTTCACTTTTCACAGCGAAAATCATGGATAACCCGAATTTTCCATAGATAGATCAATTCAGCTTGCAGAATCGTGTCCCTGGGGTCGAAACACTTCAGAAGAGTGTCCTACGGACGATTTCGAAAATCCATCATTTTTGGGTGAGAAATCGCGATAATCCAAACGGCCAGACCTGTCAAATTTGTACGATTTTGGAGTCGGAAAAAAAGTTTCACTGGAATACTTCGTAGGACACTTTTTCGACGTGGTATGACGTGAGGAATACGAATCCATAAGGCTAATTGAGCGACGAATGGATCCTTTCGAAATATCTTCATTTTTTCACCTTCTCCAGCGAAAAATCGAGGATAACTCGAATATTTTCATAGATAGACCAATTCAGCTTGCAGAATCGTGTTCCTGGGGTCAAAACACTTCAGAAAAGTGTCCTACGTACGATTCCGAGAATCCATCATTTTTGGGTTAGAAATCGCGATAATCCAAAGGGCCAGACCTGTCGAATTTGAACGATTTTGAAGTCGAAAAAAAAGTTTCACCAGAATGAATTGTAGAAATCTTTTTTCACGTGTTTTGACGTGAGGAAAGAGAATCCATTGGGCAATTTGAGCTCCGACTGAATCCTCCAGAAATATCTTCATTTTTTCACTTTTTACATCGAAAAATCGAGAATAACTCAAATATTTTCATAGATAAATCAATTTAGCGTGCAGAATCGTGTTCCTGGGGTAAAAACACTTCGTAAAAGTGTCCCACGAACGATTTCAAAAATCCATCATTTTTGGGTGAGAAATCGCGATAATTTAAAGGGCCAGACCTGTCGAATTTAGACGATTTTGGAGTCGAAAAAAAAGTTCCACCGAAATAATTCGTAGGACACTTTTTTCACGTGTTTTGACGTGAGGAAAGCGAATTCATTGGACAAATTGAGCTACGAATAAATCCTCTTGGAATATCTTCATTTTTTCACTTTTTACAGCGAAAAATCGAGGATAACTAGAATATTTTTACAGATAGATCAATTCAGCTTGCAGAATCGTGTTTCTGGGGTCGAAACACTTCAGAAAAGTGTCCCACGAACAATTCCGAAAATCCATCATTTTCGGGTCTGAAATCGCGATAATCCAAACGGCCAGACCTGTCAATTTTGTACGATTTTGGAGTCGAAGAAAAAGTATTACTACAATAATTCGGAGGAACTTTTCCCGCGTGTTTCGACGTGAGAAACACGAATCCATTAGGCAAATTGAGCTACGAATGAATCCTCCTGAAATATCTCTATTTTTTTACTTTTTACATCGAAAAATCGAGGATAACTCGAATATTTTTATAGATAAATTAATTCAGCTTGCAGAATCGAGTTTCTGGGGTCAAAACACTTCAGAAAAGTGTCTTCCGAACGATTTCGAGAATCCGCATCATTTTTGGGTGAAAAATCGCGATAATCCGAAGGGCCAGACCTGTCGAATTTGAACGATTTTGAAGTCGAAAAAAAAATTCTACCGAAATAATTCATAGAACACTCTCTTCACGTGTTTTGACCCGAGGAAAAGGAATCTATTGAGCAAATTAGGCTACGAATGAATCCTCTTTAAATATTTCCATTTCTTCACTTTTTGAAGCAAAAAATCAAGGATAACTCGAATATTTCCATAGATAGATCAATTCAGCTTGCAGAATCGTGTTCCTGGGGTCAAAACACTTCAGAAAAGCGTCCTACGAACGATTTCGAGAATCCATCTTTTTTGGGTTCGAAATCGCGATAATCCGCAGGGCCGGACCTGTCGAATTTGGACGATTTTCGAGTCGAAAAAAAAGTTTCACCGAAATAATTTGAAGGACACTTTTTTCACGTATTTTGACGTGAGGGACGCGAATCCATTAAGCAATTTGAGCTCCGACTGAATCCTCTTGGAATATCTTCATTTCTTCACTTTTTGAAGCGAAAAATCAAGGATAACTCGAATATTTCCATAGATAGATCAATTCAGCTTGCAAAATCGTGTTCCTGGGGTCAGAACACTTCAGAAGAATGTCCTACGAACGATTTCGAAAATCCATCATTTTTGGGTTGGAAATCGCGAAAATCCATAAGGCCAGACCTGTCGAATTTTGACGATTTTGGAGTAAAAAAAAAAGTTTTACCGGAATAATTCGTAAGACTTTTTCTTTACGTGTTTTGACCCGAGGAACAGAAATCCATTGAGCAAATCAGGCTACGAATAAATTCCAATGGAATATCTTCACTTTTTCACTTTTCACAGCGAAAATCATGGATAACCCGAATTTTCCATAGATAGATCAATTCTGCTTGCAGAATCGTGTTCCTGGGGTCAAAACATGGCAGAAAAGTGTCCTACGAACGATTCCGAGAATTCATCATTTTTGGGTGAAAAATCGCGATAATCCAAAGGGCCAGACCTGTCGAATTTGAACGATTTTGAAGTCGAAAAAAAAGTTTCACCAGAATGAATTGTAGGAATCTTTTTTCACGTGTTTTGACGTGAGGAAAGAGAATCCATTGGGCAATTTGAGCTCCGACTGAATCCTCCAGAAATATCTTCATTTTTTCACTTTTTACATCGAAAAATCGAGAATAACTCAAATATTTTCATAGATAAATCAATTTAGCGTGCAGAATCGTGTTCCTGGGGTAAAAACACTTCACAAAAGTGTCCTACGAACGATCTCGAAAATCCATCATTTTTGGGTTGGAAATCGCGATAATCCAAAAGGCCAGACTCGTCGAATTTGGACGATTTTGGAGTCAGAAAAAAAGTTTCACCAAAATAATCCGTAGGACATTTTTGTCACGTGTTTTGACGTAGAGAACACGAATCCATTAGGCAAATTGAGCTACGAATGAATCCTTTTGAAATATCTTCATTTCTTCACTTTTCAAAGCGAAAAATCAAGGATAACTCGAATATTCTCATAGATAGATCAATTCAGCTTGCAGAATCGTGTTCCTGGGGTCAAAACTCTTCAGAAAAGTGTCCTACGAACGATTTCAAAAATCGATCATTTTTCGGTGAGAAATCGCGATAATCCAAAGGGCCAGACCTTTCAAATTTGTACGATTTTGGAGTCGAAAAAAAAGTATTACAAAAATAATTCGTGGGACACTTTTTCTACGTGTTTTGACGTGAGGAAAGCGAATCGATTGGGCAAATTGAGCTACGAATAAATCCTCTTGGAATATTTTCATTTTCTCACTTTTTACAGCGAAAAATCAAGGATAACTCGAATTTTCTCATAGGTAGATCGATTCAGCTTGCAGAATCGTGTTCCTGGGGTCAAAACACTTCAGAAAAGCGTCCTACGAACGATTTCGAGAATCCATCTTTTTTGGGTTCGAAATCGCGATAATCCGCAGGGCCGGACCTGTCGAATTTGTACGATTTTGAAGTCGGAAAAAAAGTTTCACCAAAATAATTCGTAGGACACTTCTTTTACGTGTTTTGACGTGAGAATAGCGAATCCATTGGGCAAATTGAGCTACGAATGAATCCTCTCAGAATATCTTCATATTTTCACTTTTTACAGCGAAAAATCAAGGATAACCCGGAAATTTTTATAGATAGATTGATTCAGCTTGCAAAATCGTGTTCCCGGCGTCAAAACACTTCAGAAAAATGTCCTACGAACGATTTCGAAAATCCATCATTTTTGGGTTGGAAATCGCGATAATCCGAAAGGCCAGACCTGTCGAATTTGGACGATTTTGGAGTAAGAAAAAAAGTTTTACTGAAATAATTCGTAAAACACTTTTTTCACGTGTTTTGACGTGAGAAACACGAATCTATTCAGCAAATTAGGCTACGGATGAATTCCAATTGAATATCTTCACTTTTTCACTTTTTACAGCAAAAATCATGAATCACTCGAATATTTCCATAGATAGATCAATTCAGCTTGCAGAATCGTGTTCCTGGGGTCGAAGCACTTCAGAAAAGTGTCCTACGAACGATTTCGAAAATCCATAGTTTTTGGGTGAGAAATCGCGATAATCCAAAGGGCCAGACCTGTCGAATTTGTAAAATTTCGGAGTCGAAGAAAAAGTTCCACCAAAATAATTTGTAGGACACTCTCTTCACGTGTTTTGACGTGAGGAACACGATTCCATCAGGCAAATCGAGCTGCGAATGAATTCTTTCGAAATATCTTCATTTTCTCACTTCTTACAGCGAGAAATCAAGGATAACTCGAATTTTCTCATGGATACATTAATTCAGCTTGCAGAATCGTGTTCCTGGGGTCAAAACACTTCAGAAAATTGTCCTACGAACGATTTCGAAAATCCATCGATTTTGGGTGAGAGATCGCGATAATTTAAAAGGCAAGACCTGTCGAATTTCGACGATTTTGGAGTCAAAAAAAAAGTTTCACCAGAATAATTCGTAAGACACTTTTTTCACGTGTTTTGACGTGACGAAAGCGAATCCATTAGGAAAATTGAGCTACGAATGAATCCTCTTATAATATCTTTATTTCTTCACTCTTTACAGCGAAAAATCAAAGATAACTCGAATATTTTCATAAATAGATCAATTCAGCTTGCAAAATCGTGTTTCTGGGGTCAAAACACTTCAGAAAAGTGTCCTACGAACGATTTCGAGAATCCATCATTTTTGGGCGAAAAATCGCGATAATCCAAAGGGCCAGAACTGTCGAATTTGAACGATTCTGGAGTCGAAAAAAATGTTTCACCGAAATAATTCGTGGGACCCTTTTTTCACGTGTTTTGACGTGAGAAACGCAAATTCATTAAGCAATTTGAGTTCCGACTGAATCCTCTTGAAATATCTTTATTTTTCCACTTTTCACATCGAAAAATCGAGGATAACTCGAATATTTTCATAGATAGATTAATTTAGCTTGCAGAATCGTGTTCCTGGGGTCAAAACACTTCAGAAAAGTGTCCTCCGAACGATTTGAAGAATCTATCATTTTTGGGTTTGAAATCGCTATAATCCAAGGGGCCAGACCTGTCGAATTTGAACGATTTTGGAGTCGAAAAAAAAGTTTCACCAGAATGAATTGTAGGAATCTTTTTTCACGTGTTTTGACGTGAGGAAAGAGAATCCATTGGGCAATTTGAGCTCCGACTGAATCCTCCAGAAATATCTTCATTTTTTCACTTTTTACATCGAAAAATCGAGAATAACTCAAATATTTTCATAGATAAATCAATTTAGCGTGCAGAATCGTGTTCCTGGGGTAAAAACACTTCACAAAAGTGTCCCACGAACGATTTCAAAAATCCATCATTTTTGGGTGAGAAATCGCGATAATTTAAAGGGCCAGACCTGTCGAATTTAGACGATTTTGGAGTCGAAAAAAAAGTTCCACCGAAATAATTCGTAGGACACTTTTTTCACGTGTTTTGACGTGAGGAAAGCGAATTCATTGGACAAATTGAGCTACGAATAAATCCTCTTGGAATATCTTCATTTTTTCACTTTTTACAGCGAAAAATCGAGGATAACTAGAATATTTTTACAGATAGATCAATTCAGCTTGCAGAATCGTGTTCCTGGGGTCGAAACACTTCACAAAAGTGTCCTACGAACGATCTCGAAAATCCATCATTTTTGGGTTGGAAATCGCGATAATCCAAAAGGCCAGACTCGTCGAATTTGGACGATTTTGGAGTCAGAAAAAAAGTTTCACCAAAATAATCCGTAGGACATTTTTGTCACGTGTTTTGACGTAGAGAACACGAATCCATTAGGCAAATTGAGCTACGAATGAATCCTTTCGAAATATCTTCATTTCTTCACTTTTCAAAGCGAAAAATCAAGGATAACTCGAATATTCTCATAGATAGATCAATTCAGCTTGCAGAATCGTGTTCCTGGGGTCAAAACTCTTCAGAAAAGTGTCCTACGAACGATTTCAAAAATCGATCATTTTTCGGTGAGAAATCGCGATAATCCAAAGGGCCAGACCTTTCAAATTTGTACGATTTTGGAGTCGAAAAAAAAGTATTACAAAAATAATTCGTGGGACACTTTTTCTACGTGTTTTGACGTGAGGAAAGCGAATCGATTGGGCAAATTGAGCTACGAATAAATCCTCTTGGAATATTTTCATTTTCTCACTTTTTACAGCGAAAAATCAAGGATAACTCGAATTTTCTCATAGGTAGATCGATTCAGCTTGCAGAATCGTGTTCCTGGGGTCAAAACACTTCAGAAAAGCGTCCTACGAACGATTTCGAGAATCCATCTTTTTTGGGTTCGAAATCGCGATAATCCGCAGGGCCGGACCTGTCGAATTTGTACGATTTTGAAGTCGGAAAAAAAGTTTCACCAAAATAATTCGTAGGACACTTCTTTTACGTGTTTTGACGTGAGAATAGCGAATCCATTGGGCAAATTGAGCTACGAATGAATCCTCTCAGAATATCTTCATATTTTCACTTTTTACAGCGAAAAATCAAGGATAACCCGGAAATTTTTATAGATAGATTGATTCAGCTTGCAAAATCGTGTTCCCGGCGTCAAAACACTTCAGAAAAATGTCCTACGAACGATTTCGAAAATCCATCATTTTTGGGTTGGAAATCGCGATAATCCGAAAGGCCAGACCTGTCGAATTTGGACGATTTTGGAGTAAGAAAAAAAGTTTTACTGAAATAATTCGTAAAACACTTTTTTCACGTGTTTTGACGTGAGAAACACGAATCTATTCAGCAAATTAGGCTACGGATGAATTCCAATTGAATATCTTCACTTTTTCACTTTTTACAGCAAAAATCATGAATCACTCGAATATTTCCATAGATAGATCAATTCAGCTTGCAGAATCGTGTTCCTGGGGTCGAAGCACTTCAGAAAAGTGTCCTACGAACGATTTCGAAAATCCATAGTTTTTGGGTGAGAAATCGCGATAATCCAAAGGGCCAGACCTGTCGAATTTGTAAAATTTCGGAGTCGAAGAAAAAGTTCCACCAAAATAATTTGTAGGACACTCTCTTCACGTGTTTTGACGTGAGGAACACGATTCCATCAGGCAAATCGAGCTGCGAATGAATTCTTTCGAAATATCTTCATTTTCTCACTTCTTACAGCGAGAAATCAAGGATAACTCGAATTTTCTCATGGATACATTAATTCAGCTTGCAGAATCGTGTTCCTGGGGTCAAAACACTTCAGAAAATTGTCCTACGAACGATTTCGAAAATCCATCGATTTTGGGTGAGAGATCGCGATAATTTAAAAGGCAAGACCTGTCGAATTTCGACGATTTTGGAGTCAAAAAAAAAGTTTCACCAGAATAATTCGTAAGACACTTTTTTCACGTGTTTTGACGTGACGAAAGCGAATCCATTAGGAAAATTGAGCTACGAATGAATCCTCTTATAATATCTTTATTTCTTCACTCTTTACAGCGAAAAATCAAAGATAACTCGAATATTTTCATAAATAGATCAATTCAGCTTGCAAAATCGTGTTTCTGGGGTCAAAACACTTCAGAAAAGTGTCCTACGAACGATTTCGAGAATCCATCATTTTTGGGCGAAAAATCGCGATAATCCAAAGGGCCAGAACTGTCGAATTTGAACGATTCTGGAGTCGAAAAAAATGTTTCACCGAAATAATTCGTGGGACCCTTTTTTCACGTGTTTTGACGTGAGAAACGCAAATTCATTAAGCAATTTGAGTTCCGACTGAATCCTCTTGAAATATCTTTATTTTTCCACTTTTCACATCGGAAAATCGAGGATAACTCGAAT
Organism: Athalia circularis; assembly: GCA_963978495.1. Lineage (NCBI taxonomy): Eukaryota > Metazoa > Arthropoda > Insecta > Hymenoptera > Athaliidae > Athalia > Athalia circularis. Next base: position 23,847,463 of record OZ021697.1, on the reverse strand, counting down.
ATTTTCATAGATAGATTAATTTAGCTTGCAGAATCGTGTTTTCGGGGTCAAAACACTTCAGAAAAGTGTCCTCCGAACGATTTGAAGAATCTATCATTTTTGGGTTTGAAATCGCTATAATCCAAGGGGCCAGACCTGTCAAATTTGTACGATTTTGGAGTCGAAAAAAAAGTTTCACCAAAATAATCCGTAGGACATTTTTTCCACGTGTTTTGACGTAGAGAACACGAATCCATTAGGCAAATTGAGCTACGAATGAATCCTTTTGAAATATCTTCATTTCTTCACTTTTCAAAGCGAGAAATCAAGGATAACTCGAATTTTTCCACAGATAGATCGATTTAGCTTGCAGAATCGTGTTCCTGGGGTCAAAACACTCCAGAAAAGTGTCCTACGGACGATTTTGAGAATCCATCATTTTTGGGTGAGAGATCGCGATAATCCGAAGGGCCAGACCTGTCAAATTTGTACGATTTTGGAGTCGAAAAGAAAGTTCTACCAAAATAATTCGTAGGACACTTTTTACACGTGTTTTGACGTGGAAAACACGAATCCATTTGGCAAATTGAGCTACGAAAGAATCCCCTTGAAATATCTCCATTTCTCCACTTTTTGGAGCGAAAAATCAAGGATGACTCGTATGTTTTTATAGATAGATCAATTCAGCTTGCAGAATCGTGTTTCTGGGGTCAAAAGACTCCAGAAAAGTGTCCTACGAACGATTTCAAGAATCCATCAGTTTTGGGTTGGAAATCGCGATAATCCAAAAGGCCGGACCTGTCGAATTTTGACGATTTTGGAGTCAAAAAAAAAGTTCTACCGAAATAATTCATAGAACACTTTTTTCACGTGTTTTGACCCGAGGAAAAGGAATCTATTGAGCAAATTAGGCTACGAATGAATCCTCTTTAAATATTTCCATTTCTTCACTTTTTGAAGCAAAAAATCAAGGATAACTCGAATATTTTCATCGATAGATCAATTCAGCTTGCAGAATCGTGTTCCTGGGGTCAAAACACTTCAGAAAAGTGTCCTACGAACGATCTCGAGAATCCATCATTTTTGGGTTAGAAATCGCGATAATCAAAAGGGCCAGACCTGTCGAATTTGAACGATTTTGAAGTCGAAAAAAAAGTTTTACCGAAATAATTCGTAGAACACTTTTTTTACGTGTTTTGACCCGAGGAACAGGAATCTATTGAGCAAATTAGGCTACGAATCAATTCTGATGAAATATCTTCACTTCTTCACTTTTTACAGAGAAAAACCATGGATAACTCGAATATCTTCATAGATAGATCGATTCAGCTTGCAGAATCGTGTTCCTGGGGTCGAAACACTCCAGAAAAGTGTCCTACGAACGATTTCGAAAATCCATCATTTTTGGGTGAAAAATCGCGATAATCCAAAGGGCCAGACCTGTCGAATTTGGACGATTTTGGAGTAAAAAAAAAGTTTCACCGAAATAATTCGTAGAACACTTTTTTTACGTGTTTCGACGTGAGGAACACGGATCTATTGGGCAAATTAGGCTACGAATAAATTCCAATGAAATATCTTCACTTTTTCACTTTTTACAGCGAAAAATCATGGATAACTCGAATATCTTCATAGATAGATCGATTCAGCTTGCAGAATCGTGTTCCTGGGGTCAAAACACTTCAGAAAAGTGTCCTTCGAACGATTTCGAGAATCCATCATTTTTGGGTGAGAGATCGCGATAATCCAAAGGACCAGACCTGTCAAATTTGTACGATTTTGGAGTCGAAAAAAAAGTTTCACTAAAATAATTCGTGGGACACTTTTTTCACGTGTTTTGACGTGGGGAACACGAATTCATTTGGCAAATTGAGCTACGAATGAATCCTCTTAGAATATCTTCATTTCTTTACTTTTTACAGCGAAAAATCAAGGATAACTCGAATATTTTCATAGATAGATCAATTCAGCTTGCAAAATCGTGTTCCTGGGGTCAAAACACTTTAAAAAAGTATCCTACGGACAATTTCGAGAATCCATCATTTTTGGGTGAAAAATCGCGATAATCCAAAGGGCCAGACCTGTCGAATTCGAACGATTTTGAAGTCGAAAAAAAAGTTCTACCGAAATAATTCGTAGGACACTTTTTTTGGATGATTTGACGTGAGGGACGCGAATCCATTAAGCAATTTGAGATCCGACTAAATCCTTTTGGAATATCTTCATTTTCTCACTTTTTTCATCGAAAATTCGGGGATAACTCGGATATTTTCATAGATAGATCAATTTAGCTTGCAGAATCGTGTTTCTGGGGTCGAAACACTTCAGAAAAGTGTCCCACGAACAATTTCGAAAATCCATCATTTTTGGGTTGGAAATCGCGATAATCCAAAAGGCCAGACCTGTCGAATTTGGACGATTTTGGAGTCTAAAAAAAAGTTCCACCAAAATATTTCGTGTGACACTTTTTCCACGTGTTTTGACGTGGAAAACACGAATTCATCAGGCAAATTGAGCTACGAATGAATCCTCTTGAAATATCTTCATTTCTCCACTTTTTACAGCGAAAAATCATGGATAACTCGAATATCTTCATAGATAGATCGATTTAGCTTGCAGAATCGCGTTCCTGGGGTCAAAACACTTCAGAAAATTGTCCTACGAACGATTTCGAGAATCCATCATTTTTGGGTGAAAAATCGCGATAATCCAAAGGGCCAGACCTGTCAAATTCGAACGATTTTGAAGTCGAACAAAAAGTTCTACCGAAATAATTCGTAGGACAGTTTTTTTGGATGATTTGACGTGAGGGACGCGAATCCATTAAGCAATTAGGGATCCGACTAAATCCTTCTGGAATATCTTCATTTTTTCACTTTTTTCATCGAAAATTCGAGGATAACTCGACTATTTTCATAGATAGATCAATTTAGCTTGCAGAATCGTGTTTCTGGGGTCAAAACACTTCAGAAAAGTGTCCTACGAACGATTTCGAGAATCCATCATTTTTGGGCCAAAAATCGCGATAATCCAAAGGGCCAGACCTGTCGAATTTGAACGATTTTGAAGTCGAAAAAAAAGTTTCACTAAAATAATTCGTAAAACACTTTTTCTACGTGTTTTGACGTGAGGGACGCGAATCCATTAGGCAATTCGACCTCCGACTGAATCCTCTTGAAATATCTTCATTTTTTCACTTTTTACAGCGAAAAATCGAGGATAACTCAAATATTTTCATAGATAGATCAATTGAGCTTGCAGAATCGTGTTTCTGGGGTCGAAACACTTCAGAAAAGTATCCTACGAACGATTTCGAAAATCCATTATTTTTGGGTTGGAAATCGCGATACTCCTAAAGGCCAGACCTGTCGATTTTTGACGATTTTGGAGTCAAAAAAAAAGTTCTACCAAAATAATTTGTGGAACACTTTCTTGACGTGATTGGACCTGAGGAACAGAATTCTATTAAGCAAATGAGGCTACGAATGAATTCCAATGAAATATCTTCACTTTTTCACTTTTTACAGAGAAAAACCATGGATAACTCGAATATCTTCATAGATAGATCAATTTAGCTTGCATGATCGTGTTTTTGGGATCAAAAGACTTCAGAAAAGTGTCCTCCGAACGATTTCGAGAATCCATCATTTTTGGGTTTGAAATTGCTATAATCCAAAGGGCCAGACCTGTCGACTTTGGACGATTTTGAAGTCGAAAAAAAAGTTCCACCAAAATAATTCGTAGGACACTTTTTCCACGTGTTTTGACGTGGAGAACACGAATGAGTCAGGAAAATTGAGCTACGAATGAATCCTCTCGAAATATCTTTATTTCTTCACTTTTCAAAGCAAAAAATCATGGATAACTCAAATATCTTCATAGATAGATCGATTCAGCTTGCAGAATCGTGTTCCTGGGGTCAAAATACTTCAGAAAAGTGTCCTACAAACGATTTCGAAAATCCAACATTTTTGGGTTGGGAATCGCGATAATCCAAAAGGCTAGACCTGTCGAATTTTGACGATTCTGGAGTCAAAAAAAAAGTTTCACCGAAATAATTCGTAGAACACTTCCTTCACGTGTTTGGACCCGAGGAACAGGAATCTATTGAGCAAATTAAGTTACGAATGAATTCTGATGGAATATCTTCACTTTTTCACTTTTTACAGCGAAAAATCATGGATAACTCGGATATCTTCATAGATAGATCGATTCAGCTTGCAAAATCGTGTTCCTGGGGTCGAAACACTTCACAAAAGTGTCCTTCGAACGATTTCAAGAATCCATCATTTTTGGGTGAGAAATCGCGATCATCCAAAGGGCCAGACCTGTCAAATTTGTACGATTTTGGAGTCGGATAAAAAATTTCACCGAAATAATTCGTAGGACACTTTTTTGACGTGTTTTGACGTGAGGAACACGATTTCATCAGGCAAATCGAGCTACGAATGGATCCTCTTGAAATATCTTCATTTTTTCACCTTCTCCAGCGAAAAATCGAGGATAACTCGAATATTTTTATAGATAGACCAATTCAGCTTGCAGAATCGTGTTCCTGGGGTCAAAACACTTCAGAAAAGTGTCCTACGTACGATTCCGAGAATCCATCATTTTTGGGTTGGAAATCGCGATAATCCAAAGGGCCAGACCTGTCGAATTTGGACGATTTTGGAGTCGAAAAAAAAGTATTACCAAAATAATTCGAGGAACACTTCTTTCACGTGTTTTGACGTGAGGAACACGAATCTATTCAGCAAATTAAGCTGAGAATAAATTGCAATGAAATATCTTCACTTTTTCACTTTTTACAGCGAAAAATCATGGATAACTCGAATATTTTCATAGTTAGATCGATTCAGCTTGCAGAATCGTGTTCCTGGGGTCAAAACACTTCAGAAAAGCGTCCTACGAACGATTTCGAGAATCCATCTTTTTTGGGTTCGAAATCGCGATAATCCGCAGGGCCGGACCTGTCGAATTTGTACGATTTTGAAGTCGGAAAAAAAGTTTCACCAAAATAATTCGTAGGACACTTCTTTTACGTGTTTTGACGTGAGAATAGCGAATCCATTGGGCGAATTGAGCTACGAATGAATCCTCTCAGAATATCTTCATATTTTCACTTTTTACAGCGAAAAATCAAGGATAACCCGGAAATTTTTATAGATAGATTGATTCAGCTTGCAAAATCGTGTTCCCGGCGTCAAAACACTTCAGAAAAATGTCCTACGAACGATTTCGAAAATCCATCATTTTTGGGTTGGAAATCGCGATAATCCGAAAGGCCAGACCTGTCGAATTTGGACGATTTTGGAGTAAGAAAAAAAGTTTTACTGAGATAATTCGTAAAACACTTTTTTCACGTGTTTTGACGTGAGAAACACGAATCTATTCAGCAAATTAGGCTACGGATGAATTCCAATTGAATATCTTCACTTTTTCACTTTTTACAGCAAAAATCATGAATCACTCGAATATTTCCATAGATAGATCAATTCAGCTTGCAGAATCGTGTTCCTGGGGTCGAAGCACTTCAGAAAAGTGTCCTACGAACGATTTCGAAAATCCATAATTTTTGGGTGAGAAATCGCGATCATCCAAAGGGCCAGACCTGTCAAATTTGTACGATTTTGGAGTCGGATAAAAAATTTCACCGAAATAATTCGTAGGACACTTTTTTGACGTGTTTTGACGTGAGGAACACGATTTCATCAGGCAAATCGAGCTACGAATGGATCCTCTTGAAATATCTTCATTTTTTCACCTTCTCCAGCGAAAAATCGAGGATAACTCGAATATTTTTATAGATAGACCAATTCAGCTTGCAGAATCGTGTTCCTGGGGTCAAAACACTTCAGAAAAGCGTCCTACGAACGATTTCGAGAATCCATCTTTTTTGGGTTCGAAATCGCGATAATCCGCAGGGCCGGACCTGTCGAATTTGTACGATTTTGAAGTCGGAAAAAAAGTTTCACCAAAATAATTCGTAGGACACTTCTTTTACGTGTTTTGACGTGAGAATAGCGAATCCATTGGGCGAATTGAGCTACGAATGAATCCTCTCAGAATATCTTCATATTTTCACTTTTTACAGCGAAAAATCAAGGATAACCCGGAAATTTTTATAGATAGATTGATTCAGCTTGCAAAATCGTGTTCCCGGCGTCAAAACACTTCAGAAAAATGTCCTACGAACGATTTCGAAAATCCATCATTTTTGGGTTCGAAATCGCGATAATCCGCAGGGCCGGACCTGTCGAATTTGTACGATTTTGAAGTCGGAAAAAAAGTTTCACCAAAATAATTCGTAGGACACTTTTTTTACGTGTTTTGACGTGAGAATAGCGAATCCATTGGGCGAATTGAGCTACGAATGAATCCTCTCAGAATATCTTCATATTTTCACTTTTTACAGCGAAAAATCAAGGATAACCCGGAAATTTTTATAGATAGATTGATTCAGCTTGCAAAATCGTGTTCCCGGCGTCAAAACACTTCAGAAAAATGTCCTACGAACGATTTCGAAAATCCATCATTTTTGGGTTGGAAATCGCGATAATCCGAAAGGCCAGACCTGTCGAATTTGGACGATTTTGGAGTAAGAAAAAAAGTTTTACTGAGATAATTCGTAAAACACTTTTTTCACGTGTTTTGACGTGAGAAACACGAATCTATTCAGCAAATTAGGCTACGGATGAATTCCAATTGAATATCTTCACTTTTTCACTTTTTACAGCAAAAATCATGAATCACTCGAATATTTCCATAGATAGATCAATTCAGCTTGCAGAATCGTGTTCCTGGGGTCGAAGCACTTCAGAAAAGTGTCCTACGAACGATTTCGAAAATCCATAATTTTTGGGTGAGAAATCGCGACAATCCAAAGGGCCAGACCTGTCGAATTTGTAAAATTTCGGAGTCGAAGAAAAAGTTCCACCAAAATAATTTGTAGGACACTCTCTTCACGTGTTTTGACGTGAGGAACACGATTCCATCAGGCAAATCGAGCTGCGAATGAATTCTTTCGAAATATCTTCATTTTCTCACTTCTTACAGCGAGAAATCGAGGATAACTCGAATTCTCTCATGGATACATTAATTCAGCTTGCAGAATCGTGTTCCTGGGGTCAAAACACTTCAGAAAATTGTCCTACGAACGATTTCGAAAATCCATCGATTTTGGGTGAGAGATCGCGATAATCTAAAAGGCAAGACCTGTCGAATTTCGACGATTTTGGAGTCAAAAAAAAAGTTTCACCAGAATAATTCGTAAGACACTTTTTTCACGTGTTTTTACGTGACGAAAGCGAATCCATCAGGAAAATTGAGCTACGAATGAATCCTCTTATAATATCTTTATTTCTTCACTCTTTACAGCGAAAAATCAAAGATAACTCGAATATTTTCATAAATAGATCAATTCAGCTTGCAAAATCGTGTTTCTGGGGTCAAAACACTCCAGAAAAGTGTCCTACGAACGATTTCGAAAATCCATCATTTTTGGGCGAAGAATCGCGATAATCCAAAGGGCCAGAACTGTCGAATTTGAACGATTCTGGAGTCGAAAAAAATGTTACACCGAAATAATTCGTGGGACCCTTTTTTCACGTGTTTTGACGTGAGAAACGCAAATTCATTAAGCAATTTGAGTTCCGACTGAATCCTCTTGAAATATCTTTATTTTTCCACTTTTCACATCGGAAAATCGAGGATAACTCGAATATTTTCATAGATAGATTAATTTAGCTTGCAGAATCGTGTTTTCGGGGTCGAAACACTTCAGAAAAGTGTCCTCCGAACGATTCAAAGAATCTATCATTTTTGGGTTTGAAATCGCTATAATCCAAGGGGCCAGACCTGTCAAATTTGTACGATTTTGGAGTCGAAAAAAAAGTTTCACCAAAATAATCCGTAGGACATTTTTTCCACGTGTTTTGACGTAGAGAACACGATTTCATCAGGCAAATCGAGCTACGAATGGATCCTCTTGAAATATCTTCATTTTTTCACCTTCTCCAGCGAAAAATCGAGGATAACTCGAATATTTTCATAGATAGACCAATTCAGCTTGCAGAATCGTGTTCCTGGGGTCAAAACACTTCAGAAAAGTGTCCTACGTACGATTCCGAGAATCCATCATTTTTGGGTTGGAAATCGCGATAATCCAAAGGGCCAGACCTGTCGAATTTGGACGATTTTGGAGTCGAAAAAAAAGTATTACCAAAATAATTCGAAGAACACTTCTTTCACGTGTTTTGACGTGAGGAACACGAATCTATTCAGCAAATTAAGCTGAGAATAAATTGCAATGAAATATCTTCACTTTTTCACTTTTTACAGCGAAAAATCATGGATAACTCGAATATTTCCACAGATAGATCGATTTAGCTTGCAGAATCGTGTTCCTGGGGTCAAAACACTCCAGAAAAGTGTCCTACGGACGATTTCGAGAATCCATCATTTTTGGGTGAGTGATCGCGATAATCCGAAGGGCCAGACCTGTCAAATTTGTACGATTTTGGAGTCGAAAAGAAAGTTTTACCAAAATAATTCGTAGGACACTTTTTACACGTGTTTTGACGTGGGAAACACGAATCCATTTGGCAAATTGAGCTACGAAAGAATCCTCTTGAAATATCTCCATTTCTCCACTTTTTGGAGCGAAAAATCAAGGATGACTCGTATGTTTTTATAGATAGATCAATTCAGCTTGCAGAATCGTGTTCCTGGGGTCAAAAGACTCCAGAAAAGTGTCCTACGAACGATTTCAAGAATCCATCAGTTTTGGGTTGGAAATCGCGATAATCCAAAAGGCCGGACCTGTCGAATTTTGACGATTTTGGAGTCAAAAAAAAAGTTCTACCGAAATAATTCATAGAACACTCTCTTCACGTGTTTTGACCCGAGGAAAAGGAATCTATTGAGCAAATTAGGCTACGAATGAATCCTCTTTAAATATTTCCATTTCTTCACTTTTTGAAGCAAAAAATCAAGGATAACTCGAATATTTTCATCGATAGATCAATTCAGCTTGCAGAATCGTGTTCCTGGGGTCAAAACACTTCAGAAAAGCTTTCTTCGAACGATTTCGAAAATCCATCATTTTTGGGTTGGAAATCGCGATAATCCAAAAGGCCGGATCCGTCGGATTTTGATGATTCTGGAGTCAAAAAAAAAGTTCCACCGGAATGATTCGTAGAACACTTTATTCACGTGTTTTGACCGGAGGAACAGGAATCTATTGAGCAAATTAGGCTACGAATGAATTCTAATGGAATATCTTCACTTTTTCACTTTTTACAGCGAACAATCATGGATAACTTGAATATTTTCATAGATCGATCAATTCAGCTTGCAGAATCGTGTTTCTGGGGTCAAAACACTTCAGAAAAGTGTCCTACGAACGATTTCGAGAATCCATCATTTTTGGGCCAAAAATCGCGATAATCCAAAGGGCCAGACCTGTCGAATTTGAACGATTTTGAAGTCGAAAAAAAAGTTTCACTAAAATAATTCGTAAGACACTTTTTTTACGTGTTTTGACGTGAGGGACGCGAATCCATTAGGCAATTCGACCTCCGACTGAATCCTCTTGAAATATCTTCATTTTTTCACTTTTTACAGCGAAAAATCGAGGATAACTCAAATATTTTCATAGATAGATCAATTGAGCTTGCAGAATCGTGTTTCTGGGGTCGAAACACTTCAGAAAAGTATCCTACGAACGATTTCGAAAATCCATTATTTTTGGGTTGGAAATCGCGATACTCCTAAAGGCCAGACCTGTCGATTTTTGACGATTTTGGAGTCAAAAAAAAAGTTCTACCAAAATAATTTGTGGAACACTTTCTTGACGTGATTGGACCTGAGGAACAGAATTCTATTAAGCAAATGAGGCTACGAATGAATTCCAATGAAATATCTTCACTTTTTCACTTTTTACAGAGAAAAACCATGGATAACTCGAATATCTTCATAGATAGATCAATTTAGCTTGCATGATCGGGTTTTTGGGATCAAAAGACTTCAGAAAAGTGTCCTCCGAACGATTTCGAGAATCCATCATTTTTGGGTTTGAAATTGCTATAATCCAAAGGGCCAGACCTGTCGACTTTGGACGATTTTGAAGTCGAAAAAAAAGTTCCACCAAAATAATTCGTAGGACACTTTTTCCACGTGTTTTGACGTGAAGAACACGAATTAGTCAGGAAAATTGAGCTACGAATGAATCCTCTCGAAATATCTTTATTTCTTTACTTTTCAAAGCAAAAAATCATGGATAACTCAAATATCTTCATAGATAGATCGATTCAGCTTGCAGAATCGTGTTCCTGGGGTCAAAATACTTCAGAAAAGTGTCCTACGAACGATTTCGAAAATCCAACATTTTTGGGTTGAGAATCGCGATAATCCAAAAGGCTAGACCTGTCGAATTTTGACGATTCTGGAGTCAAAAAAAAAGTTCCACCGAAATAATTCGTAGAACACTTCCTTCACGTGTTTTGACCCGAGGAACAGGAATCTATTGAGCAAATTAAGCTACGAATGAGGTCTGATGGAATATCTTCACTTTTTCACTTTTTACAGCGAAAAATCATGGATAACTCGGATATCTTCATAGATAGATCGATTCAGCTTGCAAAATCGTGTTCCTGGGGTCGAAACACTTCACAAAAGTGTCCTTCGAACGATTTCAAGAATCCATCATTTTTGGGTAAGAAATCGCGATCATCCAAAGGGCCAGACCTGTCGAATTTGAACGATTTTGAAGTCGAAAAAAAAGTTTTACTAAAATAATTCGTAAGACACGTTTTTTACGTGTTTTGACGTGAGGGACGCGAATCCATTAAGCAATTCGACCTCCGACTGAATCCTCTTGAAATATCTTCATTTTTTCACTTTTTACAGCGAAAAATCGAGGATAACTCAAATATTTTCATAGATAGATCAATTGAGCTTGCAGAATCGTGTTTCTGGGGTCAAAACACTTCACAAAAGTGTTTTCCAAACAATTTCGAGAATCCATCATTTTTGGGTTTGAAATCGCTATAATCCAAAGGGCCAGACCTGTCGAATTTTGACGATTTTGGAGTCAAAAAAAAGTTTTACCGGAATCATTCGTAGAACACTTTCTTTACGTGTTTCGACCCGAGGAACAGGAATCTATTGAGCAAATTAGGCTACGAATGAATTCTAATGAGATATCTTTACTTCTTCACTTTTTACAGCGAAAAATCATGGATAACTCGGATATCTTCATAGATAGATCGATTCAGCTTGCGAAATCGTGTTCCTGGGGTCGAAACACTTCAGAAAAGTGTCCTACGGACGATTTCGAAAATCCATCATTTTTGGGTTGGAAATCGCGATAATCCAAAAGGCCAGACCTGTCGAATTCTGACGATTTTGGAGTCAAAAAAAAAGTTTTACCGAAATAATTCGTAGGACACTTTTTTTGGATGATTTGACGTGAGGGACGCGAATCCATTAAGCAATTTGAGATCCGACTAAATCCTTTTGGAATATCTTCATTTTTTCACTTTTTTCATCGAAAATTCGAGGATAACTCGAATATTTTCATAGATAGATCAATTTAGCTTGCAGAATCGTGTTTCTGGGGTCGAAACACTTCAGAAAAGTGTCCCACGAACAATTTCGAAAATCCATCATTTTTGGGTTGGAAATCGCGATAATCCAAAAGGCCAGACCTGTCGAATTTGGACGATTTTGGAGTCTAAAAAAATGTTCCACCAAAATAATTCGTGTGACACTTTTTCCACGTGTTTTGACGTGGAAAACACGAATTCATCAGGCAAATTGAGCTACGAATAAATCCTCTTGAAATATCTTCATTTCTCCACTTTTTACAGCGAAAAATCATGGATAACTCGAATATCTTCATAGATAGATCGATTTAGCTTGCAGAATCGCGTTCCTGGGGTCAAAACACTTCAGAAAACTGTCCTACGAACGATTTCGAGAATCCATCATTTTTGGGTGAAAAATCGCGATAATCCAAAGGGCCAGACCTGTCAAATTCGAACGATTTTGAAGTCGAACAAAAAGTTCTACCGAAATAATTCGTAGGACACTTTTTCCACGTGTTTTGACGTGGAGAACACGAATTAGTCAGGAAAATTGAGCTACGAATGAATCCTCTCGAAATATCTTTTTTTCTTCACTTTTCAAAGCAAAAAATCATGGATAACTCAAATATCTTCATAGATAGATCGATTCAGCTTGCAGAATCGTGTTCCTGGGGTCAAAATACTTCAGAAAAGTGTCCTACGAACGATTTCGAAAATCCAACATTTTTGGGTTGGGAATCGCGATAATCCAAAAGGCTAGACCTGTCGAATTTTGACGATTCTGGAGTCAAAAAAAAAGTTTCACCGAAATAATTCGTAGAACACTTTCTTCACGTGTTTTGACCCGAGGAACAGGAATCTATTGAGCAAATTAAGCTACGAATGAATTCTGATGGAATATCTTCACTTTTTCACTTTTTACAGCGAAAAATCATGGATAACTCGGATATCTTCATAGATAGATCGATTCAGCTTGCAAAATCGTGTTCCTGGGGTCGAAACACTTCACAAAAGTGTCCTTCGAACGATTTCAAGAATCCATCATTTTTGGGTGAGAAATCGCGATCATCCAAAGGGCCAGACCTGTCAAATTTGTACGATTTTGGAGTCGGATAAAAAATTTCACCGAAATAATTTGTAGGACACTTTTTTGACGTGTTTTGACGTGAGGAACACGATTTCATTAGGCAAATCGAGCTACGAATGGATCCTCTTGAAATATTTTCATTTCCTCACTTCTCACAGCGAAAAATCAAGGATAACTCGAATATTTTCATAGATAGATCGATTCAGCTTGCAGAATCGTGTTCCTGGGGTCAAAACACTTCAGAAAAGCTTTCTTCGAACGATTTCGAAAATCCATCATTTTTAAGTTGGAAATCGCGATAATCCAAAAGGCCGGATCCGTCGAATTTGGACGATTTCGGAGTCAAAAAAAAAGTTCTACCGAAATAATTCGTAGAACACTTTCTTCACGTGTTTTGACACGAGGAACAGAAATCTATTGAGCGAATTAGGCTACGAATAAATTCTAATGGAATATCTTCACTTTTTCACTTTTTACAGCGAAGAATCATGGATGACTCGAATATCTTCATAGATAGATCGATTCGGCTTGCAGAATCGTGTTCCTGGAGTCAAAACACTTCAAAAAAGTTTCCTACGAACGATTTCGAGAATCCATCAATTTTGGGTGAAAAATCGCGATAATCCAAAGGGCCAGACCTGTCGAATTTGAACGATTTTGAAGTCGAAAAAAAAGTTTTACTAAAATAATTCGTAAGACACTTTTTTTACGTGTTTTGACGTGAGGGACGCGAATCCATTAAGCAATTCGACCTCCGACTGAATCCTCCTGAAATATCTTCATTTTTTCACTTTTTACAGCGAAAAATCGAGGATAACTCAAATATTTTCATAGATAGATCAATTGAGCTTGCAGAATCGTGTTTCTGGGGTCAAAACACTTCACAAAAGTGTTTTCCAAACAATTTCGAGAATCCATCATTTTTGGGTTTGAAATCGCTATAATCCAAAGGGCCAGACCTGTCGAATTTTGACGATTTTGGAGTCAAAAAAAAGTTTTACCGGAATCATTCGTAGAACACTTTCTTTACGTGTTTCGACCCGAGGAACAGGAATCTATTGAGCAAATTAGGCTACGAATGAATTCTAATGAGATATCTTTACTTCTTCACTTTTTACAGCGAAAAATCATGGATAACTCGGATATCTTCATAGATAGATCGATTCAGCTTGCAAAATCGTGTTCCTGGGGTCGAAACACTTCAGAAAAGTGTCCTACGGACGATTTCGAAAATCCATCATTTTTGGGTTGGAAATCGCGATAATCCAAAAGGCCAGACCTGTCGAATTCTGACGATTTTGGAGTCAAAAAAAAAGTTTTACCGAAATAATTCGTAGGACACTTTTTTTGGATGATTTGACGTAAGGGACGCGAATCCATTAAGCAATTTGAGATCCGACTAAATCCTTTTGGAATATCTTCATTTTTTCACTTTTTTCATCGAAAATTCGAGGATAACTCGAATATTTTCATAGATAGATCAATTTAGCTTGCAGAATCGTGTTTCTGGGGTCGAAACACTTCAGAAAAGTGTCCCACGAACAATTTCGAAAATCCATCATTTTTGGGTTGGAAATCGCGATAATCCAAAAGGCCAGATCTGTCGAATTTGGACGATTTTGGAGTCTAAAAAAATGTTTCACCAAAATAATTCGTGTGACACTTTTTCCACGTGTTTTGACGTGGAAAACACGAATTCATCAGGCAAATTGAGCTACGAATGAATCCTCTTGAAATATCTTCATTTCTCCACTTTTTACAGCGAAAAATCATGGATAACTCGAATATCTTCATAGATAGATCGATTTAGCTTGCAGAATCGCGTTCCTGGGGTCAAAACACTTCAGAAAACTGTCCTACGAACGATTTCGAGAATCCATCATTTTTGGGTGAAAAATCGCGATAATCCAAAGGGCCAGACCTGTCAAATTCGAACGATTTTGAAGTCGAACAAAAAGTTCTACCGAAATAATTCGTAGGACACTTTTTCCACGTGTTTTGACGTGAAGAACACGAATTAGTCAGGAAAATTGAGCTACGAATGAATCCTCTCGAAATATCTTTATTTCTTCACTTTTCAAAGCAAAAAATCATGGATAACTCAAATATCTTCATAGATAGATCGATTCAGCTTGCAGAATCGTGTTCCTGGGGTCAAAATACTCCAGAAAAGTGTCCTACGAACGATTTTGAAAATCCAACATTTTTGGGTTGGGAATCGCGATAATCCAAAAGGCTAGACCTGTCGAATTTTGACGATTCTGGAGTCAAAAAAAAAGTTTCACCGAAATAATTCGTAGAACACTTCCTTCACGTGTTTTGACCCGAGGAACAGGAATCTATTGAGCAAATTAAGCTACGAATGAATTCTGATGGAATATCTTCACTTTTTCACTTTTTACAGCGAAAAATCATGGATAACTCGGATATCTTCATAGATAGATCGATTCAGCTTGCAAAATCGTGTTCCTGGGGTCGAAACACTTCACAAAAGTGTCCTTCGAACGATTTCACGAATCCATCATTTTTGGGTGAGAAATCGCGATCATCCAAAGGGCCAGACCTGTCAAATTTGTACGATTTTGGAGTCGGATAAAAAATTTCACCGAAATAATTTGTAGGACACTTTTTTGACGTGTTTTGACGTGAGGAACACGATTTCATTAGGCAAATCGAGCTACGAATGGATCCTCTTGAAATATCTTCATTTCCTCACTTCTCACAGCGAAAAATCAAGGATAACTCGAATATTTTCATAGATAGATCGATTCAGCTTGCAGAATCGTGTTCCTGGGGTCAAAACACTTCAGAAAAGCTTTCTTCGAACGATTTCGAAAATCCATCATTTTTGGGTTGGAAATCGCGATAATCCAAAAGGCCGGATCCGTCGAATTCGGACGATTTCGGAGTCAAAAAAAAAGTTCTACCGAAATAATTCGTAGAACACTTTCTTCACGTGTTTTGACACGAGGAACAGAAATCTATTGAGCGAATTAGGCTACGAATAAATTCTAATGGAATATCTTCACTTTTTCACTTTTTACAGCGAAGAATCATGGATGACTCGAATATCTTCATAGATAGATCGATTCGGCTTGCAGAATCGTGTTCCTGGAGTCAAAACACTTCAGAAAAGTGTCCTACGAACGATTTCGAGAATCCATCAATTTTGGGTGAAAAATCGCTATAATCCAAAGGGCCAGACCTGTCGAATTTGAACGATTTTGAAGTCGAAAAAAAAGTTTTACTAAAATAATTCGTAAGACACTTTTTTTACGTGTTTTGACGTGAGGGACGCGAATCCATTGAGCAATTCGACCTCCGACTGAATCCTCCTGAAATATCTTCATTTTTTCACTTTTTACAGCGAAAAATCGAGGATAACTCAAATATTTTCATAGATAGATCAATTTAGCTTGCAGAATCGTGTTTCTGGGGTCAAAACACTTCACAAAAGTGTTTTCCAAACAATTTCGAGAATCCATCATTTTTGGGTTTGAAATCGCTATAATCCAAAGGGCCAGACCTGTCGAATTTTGACGATTTTGGAGTCGGATAAAAAATTTCACCGAAATAATTTGTAGGACACTTTTTTGACGTGTTTTGACGTGAGGAACACGATTTCATTAGGCAAATCGAGCTACGAATGGATCCTCTTGAAATATTTTCATTTCCTCACTTCTCACAGCGAAAAATCAAGGATAACTCGAATATTTTCATAGATAGATCGATTCAGCTTGCAGAATCGTGTTCCTGGGGTCAAAACACTTCAGAAAAGCTTTCTTCGAACGATTTCGAAAATCCATCATTTTTGGGTTGGAAATCGCGATAATCCAAAAGGCCGGATCCGTCGAATTTGGACGATTTCGGAGTCAAAAAAAAAGTTCTACCGAAATAATTCGTAGAACACTTTCTTCACGTGTTTTGACACGAGGAACAGAAATCTATTGAGCGAATTAGGCTACGAATAAATTCTAATGGAATATCTTCATTTTTTCACTTTTTTCATCGAAAATTCGAGGATAACTCGAATATTTTCATAGATAGATCAATTTAGCTTGCAGAATCGTGTTTCTGGGGTCGAAACACTTCAGAAAAGTGTCCCACGAACAATTTCGAAAATCCATCATTTTTGGGTTGGAAATCGCGATAATCCAAAAGGCCAGACCTGTCGAATTTGGACGATTTTGGAGTCTAAAAAAATGTTCCACCAAAATAATTCGTGTGACACTTTTTTCACGTGTTTTGACGTGGAAAACACGAATTCATCAGGCAAATTGAGCTACGAATGAATCCTCTTGAAATATCTTCATTTCTCCACTTTTTACAGCGAAAAATCATGGATAACTCGAATATCTTCATAGATAGATCGATTTAGCTTGCAGAATCGCGTTCCTGGGGTCAAAACACTTCAGAAAACTGTCCTACGAACGATTTCGAGAATCCATCATTTTTGGGTGAAAAATCGCGATAATCCAAAGGGCCAGACCTGTCAAATTCGAACGATTTTGAAGTCGAACAAAAAGTTCTACCGAAATAATTCGTAGGAAACTTTTTCCACGTGTTTTGACGTGGAGAACACGAATTAGTCAGGAAAATTGAGCTACGAATGAATCCTCTCGAAATATCTTTATTTCTTCACTTTTCAAAGCAAAAAATCATGGATAACTCAAATATCTTCATAGATAGATCGATTCAGCTTGCAGAATCGTGTTCCTGGGGTCAAAATACTTCAGAAAAGTGTCCTACGAACGATTTCGAAAATCCAACATTTTTGGGTTGGGAATCGCGATAATCCAAAAGGCTAGACCTGTCGAATTTTGACGATTCTGGAGTCAAAAAAAAAGTTTCACCGAAATAATTCGTAGAACACTTCCTTCACGTGTTTTGACCCGAGGAACAGGAATCTTTCGAGCAAATTAAGCTACGAATGAATTCTGATGGAATATCTTCACTTTTTCACTTTTTACAGCGAAAAATCATGGATAACTCGGATATCTTCATAGATAGATCGATTCAGCTTGCAAAATCGTGTTCCTGGGGTCGAAACACTTCACAAAAGTGTCCTTCGAACGATTTCAAGAATCCATCATTTTTGGGTGAGAAATCGCGATCATCCAAAGGGCCAGACCTGTCAAATTTGTACGATTTTGGAGTCGGATAAAAAATTTCACCGAAATAATTTGTAGGACACTTTTTTGACGTGTTTTGACGTGAGGAACACGATTTCATTAGGCAAATCGAGCTACGAATGGATCCTCTTGAAATATCTTCATTTCCTCACTTCTCACAGCGAAAAATCAAGGATAACTCGAATATTTTCATAGATAGATCGATTCAGCTTGCAGAATCGTGTTCCTGGGGTCAAAACACTTCAGAAAAGCTTTCTTCGAACGATTTCGAAAATCCATCATTTTTGGGTTGGAAATCGCGATAATCCAAAAGGCCGGATCCGTCGAATTTGGACGATTTCGGAGTCAAAAAAAAAGTTCTACCGAAATAATTCGTAGAACACTTTCTTCACGTGTTTTGACACGAGGAACAGAAATCTATTAAGCGAATTAGGCTACGAATAAATTCTAATGGAATATCTTCACTTTTTCACTTTTTACAGCGAAGAATCATGGATGACTCGAATATCTTCATAGATAGATCGATTCGGCTTGCAGAATCGTGTTCCTGGAGTCAAAACACTTCAGAAAAGTGTCCTACGAACGATTTCAAGAATCCATCATTTTTGGGTGAGAAATCGCGATCATCCAAAGGGCCAGACCTGTCAAATTTGTACGATTTTGGAGTCGGATAAAAAATTTCACCGATATAATTTGTAGGACACTTTTTTGACGTGTTTTGACGTGAGAAACACGATTTCATTAGGCAAATCGAGCTACGAATGGATCCTCTTGAAATATCTTCATTTCCTCACTTCTCACAGCGAAAAATCAAGGATAACTCGAATATTTTCATAGATAGATCGATTCAGCTTGCAGAATCGTGTTCCTGGGGTCAAAACACTTCAGAAAAGCTTTCTTCGAACGATTTCGAAAATCCATCATTTTTGGGTTGGAAATCGCGATAATCCAAAAGGCCGGATCCGTCGAATTTGGACGATTTCGGAGTCAAAAAAAAAGTTCTACCGAAATAATTCGTAGAACACTTTCTTCACGTGTTTTGACACGAGGAACAGAAATCTATTGAGCGAATTAGGCTACGAATAAATTCTAATGGAATATCTTCACTTTTTCACTTTTTACAGCGAAGAATCATGGATGACTCGAATATCTTCATAGATAGATCGATTCGGCTTGCAGAATCGTGTTCCTGGAGTCAAAACACTTCAGAAAAGTGTCCTACGAACGATTTCGAGAATCCATCAATTTTGGGTGAAAAATCGCGATAATCCAAAGGGCCAGACCTGTCGAATTTGAACGATTTTGAAGTCGAGAAAAAAGTTTTACTAAAATAATTCGTAAGACACTTTTTTTACGTGTTTTGACGTGAGGGACGCGAATCCATTAAGCAATTCGACCTCCGACTGAATCCTCCTGAAATATCTTCATTTTTTCACTTTTTACAGCGAAAAATCGAGGATAACTCAAATATTTTCATAGATAGATCAATTGAGCTTGCAGAATCGTGTTTCTGGGGTCAAAACACTTCACAAAAGTGTTTTCCAAACAATTTCGAGAATCCATCATTTTTGGGTTTGAAATCGCTATAATCCAAAGGGCCAGACCTGTCGAATTTTGACGATTTTGGAGTCAAAAAAAAGTTTTACCGGAATCATTCGTAGAACACTTTCTTTACGTGTTTCGACCCGAGGAACAGGAATCTATTGAGCAAATTAGGCTACGAATGAATTCTAATGAGATATCTTTACTTCTTCACTTTTTACAGCGAAAAATCATGGATAACTCGGATATCTTCATAGATAGATCGATTCAGCTTGCAAAATCGTGTTACTGGGGTCGAAACACTTCAGAAAAGTGTCCTACGGACGATTTCGAAAATCCATCATTTTTGGGTTGGAAATCGCGATAATCCAAAAGGCCAGACCTGTCGAATTCTGACGATTTTGAAGTAAAAAAAAAAGTTTTACCGAAATAATTCGTAGGACACTTTTTTTGGATGATTTGACGTGAGGGACGCGAATCCATTAAGCAATTTGAGATCCGACTAAATCCTTTTGGAATATCTTCATTTTTTCACTTTTTTCATCGAAAATTCGAGGATAACTCGAATATTTTCATAGATAGATCAATTTAGCTTGCAGAATCGTGTTTCTGGGGTCGAAACACTTCAGAAAAGTGTCCCACGAACAATTTCGAAAATCCATCATTTTTGGGTTGGAAATCGCGATAATCCAAAAGGCCAGACCTGTCGAATTTTGACGATTTTGGAGTCTAAAAAAATGTTCCACCAAAATAATTCGTGTGACACTTTTTCCACGTGTTTTGACGTGGAAAACACGAATTCATCAGGCAAATTGAGCTACGAATGAATCCTCTTGAAATATCTTCATTTCTCCACTTTTTACAGCGAAAAATCATGGATAACTCGAATATCTTCATAGAAAGATCGATTTAGCTTGCAGAATCGCGTTCCTGGGGTCAAAACACTTCAGGAAACTGTCCTACGAACGATTTCGAAAATCCATCATTTTTGGGTGAAAAATCGCGATAATCCAAAGGGCCAGACCTGTCAAATTCGAACGATTTTGAAGTCGAACAAAAAGTTCTACCGAAATAATTCGTAGGACACTTTTTCCACGTGTTTTGACGTGGAGAACACGAATTAGTCAGGAAAATTGAGCTACGAATGAATCCTCTCGAAATATCTTTATTTCTTCACTTTTCAAAGCAAAAAATCATGGATAACTCAAATATCTTCATAGATAGATCGATTCAGCTTGCAGAATCGTGTTCCTGGGGTCAAAATACTTCAGAAAAGTGTCCTACGAACGATTTCGAAAATCCAACATTTTTGGGTTGGGAATCGCGATAATCCAAAAGGCTAGACCTGTCGAATTTTGACGATTCTGGAGTCAAAAAAAAAGTTTCACCGAAATAATTCGTAGAACACTTCCTTCACGTGTTTTGACCCGAGGAACAGGAATCTATTGAGCAAATTAAGCTACGAATGAATTCTGATGGAATATCTTCACTTTTTCACTTTTTACAGCGAAAAATCATGGATAACTCGGATATCTTCATAGATAGATCGATTCAGCTTGCAAAATCGTGTTCCTGGGGTCGAAACACTTCACAAAAGTGTCCTTCGAACGATTTCAAGAATCCATCATTTTTGGGTGAGAAATCGCAATCATCCAAAGGGCCAGACCTGTCAAATTTGTACGATTTTGGAGTCGGATAAAAAATTTCACCGAAATAATTTGTAGGACACTTTTTTGACGTGTTTTGACGTGAGGAACACGATTTCATTAGGCAAATCGAGCTACGAATGGATCCTCTTGAAATATCTTCATTTCCTCACTTCTCACAGCGAAAAATCAAGGATAACTCGAATATTTTCATAGATAGATCGATTCAGCTTGCAGAATCGTGTTCCTGGGGTCAAAACACTTCAGAAAAGCTTTCTTCGAACGATTTCGAAAATCCATCATTTTTGGGTTGGAAATCGCGATAATCCAAAAGGCCGGATCCGTCGAATTTGGACGATTTCGGAGTCAAAAAAAAAGTTCTACCGAAATAATTCGTAGAACACTTTCTTCACGTGTTTTGACACGAGGAACAGAAATCTATTGAGCGAATTAGGCTACGAATAAATTCTAATGGAATATCTTCACTTTTTCACTTTTTACAGCGAAGAATCATGGATGACTCGAATATCTTCATAGATAGATCGATTCGGCTTGCAGAATCGTGTTCCTGGAGTCAAAACACTTCAGAAAAGTGTCCTACGAACGATTTCGAGAATCCATCAATTTTGGGTGAAAAATCGCGATAATCCAAAGGGCCAGACCTGTCGAATTTGAACGATTTTGAAGTCGAAAAAGAAGTTTTACTAAAATAATTCGTAAGACACTTTTTTTACGTGTTTTGACGTGAGGGACGCGAATCCATTAAGCAATTCGACCTCCGACTGAATCCTCCTGAAATATCTTCATTTTTTCACTTTTTACAGCGAAAAATCGAGGATAACTCAAATATTTTCATAGATAGATCAATTGAGCTTGCAGAATCGTGTTTCTGGGGTCAAAACACTTCACAAAAGTGTTTTCCAAACAATTTCGAGAATCCATCATTTTTGGGTTTGAAATCGCTATAATCCAAAGGGCCAGACCTGTCGAATTTTGACGATTTTGGAGTCAGAAAAAAGTTTTACCGGAATCATTCGTAGAACACTTTCTTTACGTGTTTCGACCCGAGGAACAGGAATCTATTGAGCAAATTAGGCTACGAATGAATTCTAATGAGATATCTTTACTTCTTCACTTTTTACAGCGAAAAATCATGGATAACTCGGATATCTTCATAGATAGATCGATTCAGCTTGCAAAATCGTGTTCCTGGGGTCGAAACACTTCAGAAAAGTGTCCTACGGACGATTTCGAAAATCCATCATTTTTGGGTTGGAAATCGCGATAATCCAAAAGGCCAGACCTGTCGAATTCTGACGATTTTGAAGTAAAAAAAAAAGTTTTACCGAAATAATTCGTAGGACACTTTTTTTGGATGATTTGACGTGAGGGACGCGAATCCATTAAGCAATTTGAGATCCGACTAAATCCTTTTGGAATATCTTCATTTTTTCACTTTTTTCATCGAAAATTCGAGGATAACTCGAATATTTTCATAGATAGATCAATTTAGCTTGCAGAATCGTGTTTCTGGGGTCGAAACACTTCAGAAAAGTGTCCCACGAACAATTTCGAAAATCCATCATTTTTGGGTTGGAAATCGCGATAATCCAAAAGGCCAGACCTGTCGAATTTTGACGATTTTGGAGTCTAAAAAAATGTTCCACCAAAATAATTCGTGTGACACTTTTTCCACGTGTTTTGACGTGGAAAACACGAATTCATCAGGCAAATTGAGCTACGAATGAATCCTCTTGAAATATCTTCATTTCTCCACTTTTTACAGCGAAAAATCATGGATAACTCGAATATCTTCATAGAAAGATCGATTTAGCTTGCAGAATCGCGTTCCTGGGGTCAAAACACTTCAGGAAACTGTCCTACGAACGATTTCGAGAATCCATCATTTTTGGGTGAAAAATCGCGATAATCCAAAGGGCCAGACCTGTCAAATTCGAACGATTTTGAAGTCGAACAAAAAGTTCTACCGAAATAATTCGTAGGACACTTTTTCCACGTGTTTTGACGTGGAGAACACGAATTAGTCAGGAAAATTGAGCTACGAATGAATCCTCTCGAAATATCTTTATTTCTTCACTTTTCAAAGCAAAAAATCATGGATAACTCAAATATCTTCATAGATAGATCGATTCAGCTTGCAGAATCGTGTTCCTGGGGTCAAAATACTTCAGAAAAGTGTCCTACGAACGATTTCGAAAATCCAACATTTTTGGGTTGGGAATCGCGATAATCCAAAAGGCTAGACCTGTCGAATTTTGACGATTCTGGAGTCAAAAAAAAAGTTTCACCGAAATAATTCGTAGAACACTTCCTTCACGTGTTTTGACCCGAGGAACAGGAATCTATTGAGCAAATTAAGCTACGAATGAATTCTGATGGAATATCTTCACTTTTTCACTTTTTACAGCGAAAAATCATGGATAACTCGGATATCTTCATAGATAGATCGATTCAGCTTGCAAAATCGTGTTCCTGGGGTCGAAACACTTCACAAAAGTGTCCTTCGAACGATTTCAAGAATCCATCATTTTTGGGTGAGAAATCGCAATCATCCAAAGGGCCAGACCTGTCAAATTTGTACGATTTTGGAGTCGGATAAAAAATTTCACCGAAATAATTTGTAGGACACTTTTTTGACGTGTTTTGACGTGAGGAACACGATTTCATTAGGCAAATCGAGCTACGAATGGATCCTCTTGAAATATCTTCATTTCCTCACTTCTCACAGCGAAAAATCAAGGATAACTCGAATATTTTCATAGATAGATCGATTCAGCTTGCAGAATCGTGTTCCTGGGGTCAAAACACTTCAGAAAAGCTTTCTTCGAACGATTTCGAAAATCCATCATTTTTGGGTTGGAAATCGCGATAATCCAAAAGGCCGGATCCGTCGAATTTGGACGATTTCGGAGTCAAAAAAAAAGTTCTACCGAAATAATTCGTAGAACACTTTCTTCACGTGTTTTGACACGAGGAACAGAAATCTATTGAGCGAATTAGGCTACGAATAAATTCTAATGGAATATCTTCACTTTTTCACTTTTTACAGCGAAGAATCATGGATGACTCGAATATCTTCATAGATAGATCGATTCGGCTTGCAGAATCGTGTTCCTGGAGTCAAAACACTTCAGAAAAGTGTCCTACGAACGATTTCGAGAATCCATCAATTTTGGGTGAAAAATCGCGATAATCCAAAGGGCCAGACCTGTCGAATTTGAACGATTTTGAAGTCGAAAAAGAAGTTTTACTAAAATAATTCGTAAGACACTTTTTTTACGTGTTTTGACGTGAGGGACGCGAATCCATTAAGCAATTCGACCTCCGACTGAATCCTCCTGAAATATCTTCATTTTTTCACTTTTTACAGCGAAAAATCGAGGATAACTCAAATATTTTCATAGATAGATCAATTGAGCTTGCAGAATCGTGTTTCTGGGGTCAAAACACTTCACAAAAGTGTTTTCCAAACAATTTCGAGAATCCATCATTTTTGGGTTTGAAATCGCTATAATCCAAAGGGCCAGACCTGTCGAATTTTGACGATTTTGGAGTCAGAAAAAAGTTTTACCGGAATCATTCGTAGAACACTTTCTTTACGTGTTTCGACCCGAGGAACAGGAATCTATTGAGCAAATTAGGCTACGAATGAATTCTAATGAGATATCTTTACTTCTTCACTTTTTACAGCGAAAAATCATGGATAACTCGGATATCTTCATAGATAGATCGATTCAGCTTGCAAAATCGTGTTCCTGGGGTCGAAACACTTCAGAAAAGTGTCCTACGGACGATTTCGAAAATCCATCATTTTTGGGTTGGAAATCGCGATAATCCAAAAGGCCAGACCTGTCGAATTCTGACGATTTTGGAGTCAAAAAAAAAGTTTTACCGAAATAATTCGTAGGACACTTTTTTTGGATGATTTGACGTGAGGGACGCGAATCCATTAAGCAATTGGAGATCCGACTAAATCCTTTTCGAATATCTTCATTTTTTCACTTTTTTCATCGAAAATTCGAGGATAACTCGAATATTTTCATAGATAGATCAATTTAGCTTGCAGAATCGTGTTTCTGGGGTCGAAACACTTCAGAAAAGTGTCCCACGAACAATTTCGAAAATCCATCATTTTTGGGTTGGAAATCGCGATAATCCAAAAGGCCAGACCTGTCGAATTTGGACGATTTTGGAGTCTAAAAAAATGTTCCACCAAAATAATTCGTGTGACACTTTTTCCACGTGTTTTGACGTGGAAAACACGAATTCATCAGGCAAATTGAGCTACGAATGAATCCTCTTGAAATATCTTCATTTCTCCACTTTTTACAGCGAAAAATCATGGATAACTCGAATATCTTCATAGATAGATCGATTTAGCTTGCAGAATCGCGTTCCTGGGGTCAAAACACTTCAGAAAACTGTCCTACGAACGATTTCGAGAATCCATCATTTTTGGGTGAAAAATCGCGATAATCCAAAGGGCCAGACCTGTCAAATTCGAACGATTTTGAAGTCGAACAAAAAGTTCTACCGAAATAATTCGTAGGACACTTTTTCCACGTGTTTTGACGTGAAGAACACGAATTAGTCAGGAAAATTGAGCTACGAATGAATCCTCTCGAAATATCTTTATTTTCTTCACTTTTCAAAGCAAAAAATCATGGATAACTCAAATATCTTCATAGATAGATCGATTCAGCTTGCAGAATCGTGTTCCTGGGGTCAAAATACTTCAGAAAAGTGTCCTACGAACGATTTCGAAAATCCAACATTTTTGGGTTGGGAATCGCGATAATCCAAAAGGCTAGACCTGTCGAATTTTGACGATTCTGGAGTCAAAAAAAAAGTTTCACCGAAATAATTCGTAGAACACTTCCTTCACGTGTTTTGACCCGAGGAACAGGAATCTATTGAGCAATTAAGCTACGAATGAATTCTGATGGAATATCTTCACTTTTTCACTTTTTACAGCGAAAAATCATGGATAACTCGGATATCTTCATAGATAGATCGATTCAGCTTGCAAAATCGTGTTCCTGGGGTCG
This sequence comes from Athalia circularis, assembly GCA_963978495.1. NCBI lineage: Eukaryota > Metazoa > Arthropoda > Insecta > Hymenoptera > Athaliidae > Athalia > Athalia circularis. The sequence goes on along the minus strand of OZ021697.1, from coordinate 23,821,420 downwards.
AAACACTTCACAAAAGTGTCCTTCGAACGATTTCAAGAATCCATCATTTTTGGGTGAGAAATCGCAATCATCCAAAGGGCCAGACCTGTCAAATTTGTACGATTTTGGAGTCGGATAAAAAATTTCACCGAAATAATTTGTAGGACACTTTTTTGACGTGTTTTGACGTGAGGAACACGATTTCATTAGGCAAATCGAGCTACGAATGGATCCTCTTGAAATATCTTCATTTCCTCACTTCTCACAGCGAAAAATCAAGGATAACTCGAATATTTTCATAGATAGATCGATTCAGCTTGCAGAATCGTGTTCCTGGGGTCAAAACACTTCAGAAAAGCTTTCTTCGAACGATTTCGAAAATCCATCATTTTTGGGTTGGAAATCGCGATAATCCAAAAGGCCGGATCCGTCGAATTTGGACGATTTCGGAGTCAAAAAAAAAGTTCTACCGAAATAATTCGTAGAACACTTTCTTCACGTGTTTTGACACGAGGAACAGAAATCTATTGAGCGAATTAGGCTACGAATAAATTCTAATGGAATATCTTCACTTTTTCACTTTTTACAGCGAAGAATCATGGATGACTCGAATATCTTCATAGATAGATCGATTCGGCTTGCAGAATCGTGTTCCTGGAGTCAAAACACTTCAGAAAAGTGTCCTACGAACGATTTCGAGAATCCATCAATTTTGGGTGAAAAATCGCGATAATCCAAAGGGCCAGACCTGTCGAATTTGAACGATTTTGAAGTCGAAAAAGAAGTTTTACTAAAATAATTCGTAAGACACTTTTTTTACGTGTTTTGACGTGAGGGACGCGAATCCATTAAGCAATTCGACCTCCGACTGAATCCTCCTGAAATATCTTCATTTTTTCACTTTTTACAGCGAAAAATCGAGGATAACTCAAATATTTTCATAGATAGATCAATTGAGCTTGCAGAATCGTGTTTCTGGGGTCAAAACACTTCACAAAAGTGTTTTCCAAACAATTTCGAGAATCCATCATTTTTGGGTTTGAAATCGCTATAATCCAAAGGGCCAGACCTGTCGAATTTTGACGATTTTGGAGTCAGAAAAAAGTTTTACCGGAATCATTCGTAGAACACTTTCTTTACGTGTTTCGACCCGAGGAACAGGAATCTATTGAGCAAATTAGGCTACGAATGAATTCTAATGAGATATCTTTACTTCTTCACTTTTTACAGCGAAAAATCATGGATAACTCGGATATCTTCATAGATAGATCGATTCAGCTTGCAAAATCGTGTTCCTGGGGTCGAAACACTTCAGAAAAGTGTCCTACGGACGATTTCGAAAATCCATCATTTTTGGGTTGGAAATCGCGATAATCCAAAAGGCCAGACCTGTCGAATTCTGACGATTTTGGAGTCAAAAAAAAAGTTTTACCGAAATAATTCGTAGGACACTTTTTTTGGATGATTTGACGTGAGGGACGCGAATCCATTAAGCAATTGGAGATCCGACTAAATCCTTTTCGAATATCTTCATTTTTTCACTTTTTTCATCGAAAATTCGAGGATAACTCGAATATTTTCATAGATAGATCAATTTAGCTTGCAGAATCGTGTTTCTGGGGTCGAAACACTTCAGAAAAGTGTCCCACGAACAATTTCGAAAATCCATCATTTTTGGGTTGGAAATCGCGATAATCCAAAAGGCCAGACCTGTCGAATTTGGACGATTTTGGAGTCTAAAAAAATGTTCCACCAAAATAATTCGTGTGACACTTTTTCCACGTGTTTTGACGTGGAAAACACGAATTCATCAGGCAAATTGAGCTACGAATGAATCCTCTTGAAATATCTTCATTTCTCCACTTTTTACAGCGAAAAATCATGGATAACTCGAATATCTTCATAGATAGATCGATTTAGCTTGCAGAATCGCGTTCCTGGGGTCAAAACACTTCAGAAAACTGTCCTACGAACGATTTCGAGAATCCATCATTTTTGGGTGAAAAATCGCGATAATCCAAAGGGCCAGACCTGTCAAATTCGAACGATTTTGAAGTCGAACAAAAAGTTCTACCGAAATAATTCGTAGGACACTTTTTCCACGTGTTTTGACGTGGAGAACACGAATTAGTCAGGAAAATTGAGCTACGAATGAATCCTCTCGAAATATCTTTATTTCTTCACTTTTCAAAGCAAAAAATCATGGATAACTCAAATATCTTCATAGATAGATCGATTCAGCTTGCAGAATCGTGTTCCTGGGGTCAAAATACTTCAGAAAAGTGTCCTACGAACGATTTCGAAAATCCAACATTTTTGGGTTGGGAATCGCGATAATCCAAAAGGCTAGACCTGTCGAATTTTGACGATTCTGGAGTCAAAAAAAAAGTTTCACCGAAATAATTCGTAGAACACTTCCTTCACGTGTTTTGACCCGAAGAACAGGAATCTATTGAGCAAATTAAGCTACGAATGAATTCTGATGGAATATCTTCACTTTTTCACTTTTTACAGCGAAAAATCATGGATAACTCGGATATCTTCATAGATAGATCGATTCAGCTTGCAAAATCGTGTTCCTGGGGTCGAAACACTTCACAAAAGTGTCCTTCGAACGATTTCAAGAATCCATCATTTTTGGGTGAGAAATCGCGATCATCCAAAGGGCCAGACCTGTCGAATTTGTACGATTTTGGAGTCGGATAAAAAATTTCACCGAAATAATTTGTAGGACACTTTTTTGACGTGTTTTGACGTGAGGAACACGATTTCATTAGGCAAATCGAGCTACGAATGGATCCTCTTGAAATATCTTCATTTCCTCACTTCTCACAGCGAAAAATCAAGGATAACTCGAATATTTTCATAGATAGATCGATTCAGCTTGCAGAATCGTGTTCCTGGGGTCAAAACACTTCAGAAAAGCTTTTTCCGAACGATTTCGAAAATCCATCATTTTTGGGTTGGAAATCGCGATAGTCCAAAAGGCCGGATCCGTCGAATTTGGACGATTTCGGAGTCAAAAAAAAAGTTCTACCGGAATAATTCGTAGAACACTTTCTTCACGTGTTTTGACACGAGGAACAGAAATCTATTGAGCGAATTAGGCTACGAATAAATTCTAATGGAATATCTTCACTTTTTCACTTTTTACAGCGAAGAATCATGGATGACTCGAATATCTTCATAGATGGATCGATTCGGCTTGCAGAATCGTGTTCCTGGAGTCAAAACACTTCAGAAAAGTGTCCTACGAACGATTTCGAGAATCCATCAATTTTGGGTGAAAAATCGCGATAATCCAAAGGGCCAGACCTGTCGAATTTGAACGATTTTGAAGTCGAGAAAAAAGTTTTACTAAAATAATTCGTAAGACACTTTTTTTACGTGTTTTGACGTGAGGGACGCGAATCCATTAAGCAATTCGACCTCCGACTGAATCCTCCTGAAATATCTTCATTTTTTCACTTTTTACAGCGAAAAATCGAGGATAACTCAAATATTTTCATAGATAGATCAATTGAGCTTGCAGAATCGTGTTTCTGGGGTCAAAACACTTCACAAAAGTGTTTTCCAAACAATTTCGAGAATCCATCATTTTTGGGTTTGAAATCGCTATAATCCAAAGGGCCAGACCTGTCGAATTTTGACGATTTTGGAGTCAAAAAAAAGTTTTACCGGAATCATTCGTAGAACACTTTCTTTACGTGTTTCGACCCGAGGAACAGGAATCTATTGAGCAAATTAGGCTACGAATGAATTCTAATGAGATATCTTTACTTCTTCACTTTTTACAGCGAAAAATCATGGATAACTCGGATATCTTCATAGATAGATCGATTCAGCTTGCAAAATCGTGTTCCTGGGGTCGAAACACTTCAGAAAAGTGTCCTACGGACGATTTCGAAAATCCATCATTTTTGGGTTGGAAATCGCGATAATCCAAAAGGCCAGACCTGTCGAATTCTGACGATTTTGGAGTCAAAAAAAAAGTTTTACCGAAATAATTCGTAGGACACTTTTTTTGGATGATTTGACGTGAGGGACGCGAATCCATTAAGCAATTGGAGATCCGACTAAATCCTTTTCGAATATCTTCATTTTTTCACTTTTTTCATCGAAAATTCGAGGATAACTCGAATATTTTCATAGATAGATCAATTTAGCTTGCAGAATCGTGTTTCTGGGGTCGAAACACTTCAGAAAAGTGTCCCACGAACAATTTCGAAAATCCATCATTTTTTGGTTGGAAATCGCGATAATCCAAAAGGCCAGACCTGTCGAATTTGGACGATTTTGGAGTCTAAAAAAATGTTCCACCAAAATAATTCGTGTGACACTTTTTCCACGTGTTTTGACGTGGAAAACACGAATTCATCAGGCAAATTGAGCTACGAATGAATCCTCTTGAAATATCTTCATTTCTCCACTTTTTACAGCGAAAAATCATGGATAACTCGAATATCTTCATAGATAGATCGATTTAGCTTGCAGAATCGCGTTCCTGGGGTCAAAACACTTCAGAAAACTGTCCTACGAACGATTTCGAGAATCCATCATTTTTGGGTGAAAAATCGCGATAATCCAAAGGGCCAGACCTGTCAAATTCGAACGATTTTGAAGTCGAACAAAAAGTTCTACCGAAATAATTCGTAGGACACTTTTTCCACGTGTTTTGACGTGGAGAACACGAATTAGTCAGGAAAATTGAGCTACGAATGAATCCTCTCGAAATATCTTTATTTCTTCACTTTTCAAAGCAAAAAATCATGGATAACTCAAATATCTTCATAGATAGATCGATTCAGCTTGCAGAATCGTGTTCCTGGGGTCAAAATACTTCAGAAAAGTGTCCTACGAACGATTTCGAAAATCCAACATTTTTGGGTTGGGAATCGCGATAATCCAAAAGGCTAGACCTGTCGAATTTTGACGATTCTGGAGTCAAAAAAAAAGTTTCACCGAAATAATTCGTAGAACACTTCCTTCACGTGTTTTGACCCGAGGAACAGGAATCTATTGAGCAAATTAAGCTACGAATGAATTCTGATGGAATATCTTCACTTTTTCACTTTTTACAGCGAAAAATCATGGATAACTCGGATATCTTCATAGATAGATCGATTCAGCTTGCAAAATCGTGTTCCTGGGGTCGAAACACTTCACAAAAGTGTCCTTCGAACGATTTCAAGAATCCATCATTTTTGGGTGAGAAATCGCAATCATCCAAAGGGCCAGACCTGTCAAATTTGTACGATTTTGGAGTCGGATAAAAAATTTCACCGAAATAATTTGTAGGACACTTTTTTGACGTGTTTTGACGTGAGGAACACGATTTCATTAGGCAAATCGAGCTACGAATGGATCCTCTTGAAATATCTTCATTTCCTCACTTCTCACAGCGAAAAATCAAGGATAACTCGAATATTTTCATAGATAGATCGATTCAGCTTGCAGAATCGTGTTCCTGGGGTCAAAACACTTCAGAAAAGCTTTCTTCGAACGATTTCGAAAATCCATCATTTTTGGGTTGGAAATCGCGATAATCCAAAAGGCCGGATCCGTCGAATTTGGACGATTTCGGAGTCAAAAAAAAAGTTCTACCGAAATAATTCGTAGAACACTTTCTTCACGTGTTTTGACACGAGGAACAGAAATCTATTGAGCGAATTAGGCTACGAATAAATTCTAATGGAATATCTTCACTTTTTCACTTTTTACAGCGAAGAATCATGGATGACTCGAATATCTTCATAGATAGATCGATTCGGCTTGCAGAATCGTGTTCCTGGAGTCAAAACACTTCAGAAAAGTGTCCTACGAACGATTTCGAGAATCCATCAATTTTGGGTGAAAAATCGCGATAATCCAAAGGGCCAGACCTGTCGAATTTGAACGATTTTGAAGTCGAAAAAGAAGTTTTACTAAAATAATTCGTAAGACACTTTTTTTACGTGTTTTGACGTGAGGGACGCGAATCCATTAAGCAATTCGACCTCCGACTGAATCCTCCTGAAATATCTTCATTTTTTCACTTTTTACAGCGAAAAATCGAGGATAACTCAAATATTTTCATAGATAGATCAATTGAGCTTGCAGAATCGTGTTTCTGGGGTCAAAACACTTCACAAAAGTGTTTTCCAAACAATTTCGAGAATCCATCATTTTTGGGTTTGAAATCGCTATAATCCAAAGGGCCAGACCTGTCGAATTTTGACGATTTTGGAGTCAGAAAAAAGTTTTACCGGAATCATTCGTAGAACACTTTCTTTACGTGTTTCGACCCGAGGAACAGGAATCTATTGAGCAAATTAGGCTACGAATGAATTCTAATGAGATATCTTTACTTCTTCACTTTTTACAGCGAAAAATCATGGATAACTCGGATATCTTCATAGATAGATCGATTCAGCTTGCAAAATCGTGTTCCTGGGGTCGAAACACTTCAGAAAAGTGTCCTACGGACGATTTCGAAAATCCATCATTTTTGGGTTGGAAATCGCGATAATCCAAAAGGCCAGACCTGTCGAATTCTGACGATTTTGGAGTCAAAAAAAAAGTTTTACCGAAATAATTCGTAGGACACTTTTTTTGGATGATTTGACGTGAGGGACGCGAATCCATTAAGCAATTGGAGATCCGACTAAATCCTTTTCGAATATCTTCATTTTTTCACTTTTTTCATCGAAAATTCGAGGATAACTCGAATATTTTCATAGATAGATCAATTTAGCTTGCAGAATCGTGTTTCTGGGGTCGAAACACTTCAGAAAAGTGTCCCACGAACAATTTCGAAAATCCATCATTTTTGGGTTGGAAATCGCGATAATCCAAAAGGCCAGACCTGTCGAATTTGGACGATTTTGGAGTCTAAAAAAATGTTCCACCAAAATAATTCGTGTGACACTTTTTCCACGTGTTTTGACGTGGAAAACACGAATTCATCAGGCAAATTGAGCTACGAATGAATCCTCTTGAAATATCTTCATTTCTCCACTTTTTACAGCGAAAAATCATGGATAACTCGAATATCTTCATAGATAGATCGATTTAGCTTGCAGAATCGCGTTCCTGGGGTCAAAACACTTCAGAAAACTGTCCTACGAACGATTTCGAGAATCCATCATTTTTGGGTGAAAAATCGCGATAATCCAAAGGGCCAGACCTGTCAAATTCGAACGATTTTGAAGTCGAACAAAAAGTTCTACCGAAATAATTCGTAGGACAGTTTTTTTGGATGATTTGACGTGAGGGACGCGAATCCATTAAGCAATTTGGGATCCGACTAAATCCTTTTGGAATATCTTCATTTTTTCACTTTTTTCATCGAAAATTCGAGGATAACTCGACTATTTTCATAGATAGATCAATTCAGCTTGCAGAATCGTGTTTCTGGGGTCAAAACACTTCAGAAAAGTGTCCTACGAACAATTTCAAAAATCCATCAATTTTGGGTTGGAAATCGCGATAATCCAAAAGGCCAGACCTGTCGGATTTTGATGATTTTGGAGTCAAAAAAAAAGTTCCAGCGGAATGATTCGTAGAACACTTTATTCACGTGTTTTGACCGGAGGAACAGGAATCTATTGAGCAAATTAGGCTACGAATGAATTCTAATGGAATATCTTCACTTTTTCACTTTTTACAGCGAACAATCATGGATAACTTGAATATTTTCATAGATCGATCAATTCAGCTTGCAGAATCGTGTTTCTGGGGTCAAAACACTTCAGAAAAGTGTCCTACGAACGATTTCGAGAATCCATCATTTATGGGCCAAAAATCGCGATAATCCAAAGGGCCAGACCTGTCGAATTTGAACGATTTTGAAGTCGAAAAAAAAGTTTCACTAAAATAATTCGTAAGACACTTTTTTCACGTGTTTTGACGTGAGGGACGCGAATCCATTAGGCAATTTGACCTCCGACTGAATCCTCTTGAAATATCTTCATTTTTCCACTTTTTACAGCGAAAAATCATGGATAACTCGGATATCTTCATAGATGGATCGATTCAGCTTGCAAAATCGTGTTCCTGGGGTCGAAACACTTCAGAAAAGTGTCCTACGGACGATTTCGAGAATCCATCATTTTTGGGTGAAAAATCGCGATAATCCAAAGGGCCAGACCTGTCAAATTCGAACGATTTTGAAGTCGAACAAAAAGTTCTACCGAAATAATTCGTAGGACAGTTTTTTCGGATGATTTGACGTGAGGGACGCGAATCCATTAAGCAATTTGGGATCCGACTAAATCCTTTTGGAATATCTTCATTTTTTCACTTTTTTCATCGAAAATTCGAGGATAACTCGACTATTTTCATAGATAGATCAATTTAGCTTGCAGAATCGTGTTTCTGGGGTCAAAACACTTCAGAAAAGTGTCCTACGAACAATTTCACAAATCCATCAATTTTGGGTTGGAAATCGCGATAATCCAAAAGGCCAGACCTGTCGGATTTTGATGATTTTGGAGTCAAAAAAAAAGTTCCACCGGAATGATTCGTAGAACACTTTATTCACGCGTTTTGACCGGAGGAACAGGAATCTATTGAGCAAATTAGGCTACGAATGAATTCTAATGGAATATCTTCACTTTTTCACTTTTTACAGCGAACAATCATGGATAACTTGAATATTTTCATAGATCGATCAATTCAGCTTGCAGAATCGTGTTTCTGGGGTCAAAACACTTCAGAAAAGTGTCCTACGAACGATTTCGAGAATCCATCATTTATGGGCCAAAAATCGCGATAATCCAAAGGGCCAGACCTGTCGAATTTGAACGATTTTGAAGTCGAAAAAAAAGTTTCACTAAAATAATTCGTAAGACACTTTTTTCACGTGTTTTGACGTGAGGGACGCGAATCCATTAGGCAATTCGACCTCCGACTGAATCCTCTTGAAATATCTTCATTTTTTCACTTTTTACAGCGAGAAATCGAGGATAACTCGAATATTTTCATAGATAGATCAATTTAGCTTGCAGAATCGTGTTTCTGGGGTCGAAACACTTCAGAAAAGTATCCTACGAACGATTTCGAAAATCCATTATTTTTGGGTTGGAAATCGCGATACTCCTAAAGGCCAGACCTGTCGATTTTTGACGATTTTGGAGTCAAAAAAAAAGTTCTACCAAAATAATTTGTGGAACACTTTCTTGACGTGATTGGACCTGAGGAACAGAATTCTATTAAGCAAATGAGGCTACGAATGAATTCCAATGAAATATCTTCACTTTTTCACTTTTTACAGAGAAAAACCATGGATAACTCGAATATCTTCATAGATAGATCAATTTAGCTTGCATGATCGTGTTTTTGGGATCAAAAGACTTCAGAAAAGTGTCCTCCGAACGATTTCGAGAATCCATCATCTTTGGGTTTGAAATTGCTATAATCCAAAGGGCCAGACCTGTCGACTTTGGACGATTTTGAAGTCGAAAAAAAAGTTCCACCAAAATAATTCGTAGGACACTTTTTCCACGTGTTTTGACGTGGAGAACACGAATTAGTCAGGAAAATTGAGCTACGAATGAATCCTCTCGAAATATCTTTATTTCTTCACTTTTCAAAGCGAAAAATCATGGATAACTCGGATATCTTCATAGATAGATCGATTCAGCTTGCAGAATCGTGTTCCTGGGGTCGAAACACTTCACAAAAGTGTCCTTCGAACGATTTCAAGAATCCATCATTTTTGGGTGAGAAATCGCGATCATCCAAAGGGCCAGACCTGTCAAATTCGTACGATTTTGGAGTCGGATAAAAAATTTCACCGAAATAATTTGTAGGACACTTTTTTGACGTGTTTTGACGTGAGGAACACGATTTCATTAGGCAAATCGAGCTACGAATGGATCCTCTTGAAATATCTTCATTTCCTCACTTCTCACAGCGAAAAATCAAGGATAACTCGAATATTTTCATAGATAGATCGATTCAGCTTGCAGAATCGTGTTCCTGGGGTCAAAACACTTCAGAAAAGCTTTCTTCGAACGATTTCGAAAATCCATCATTTTTGGGTTGGAAATCGCGATAATCCAAAAGGCCGGATCCGTCGAATTTGGACGATTTCGGAGTCAAAAAAAAAGTTCTACCGAAATAATTCGTAGAACACTTTCTTCACGTGTTTTGACACGAGGAACAGAAATCTATTGAGCAAATTAGGCTACGAATAAATTCTAATTGAATATCTTCACTTTTTCACTTTTTACAGCGAGAAATCGAGGATAACTCGAATATTCTCATAGATAGATCAATTTAGCTTGCAGAATCGTGTTTCTGGGGTCGAAACACTTCAGAAAAGTATCCTACGAACGATTTCGAAAATCCATTATTTTTGGGTTGGAAATCGCGATACTCCTAAAGGCCAGACCTGTCGATTTTTGACGATTTTGGACTCAAAAAAAAAGTTCTACCAAAATAATTTGTGGAACACTTTCTTGACGTGATTGGACCTGAGGAACAGAATTCTATTAAGCAAATGAGGCTACGAATGAATTCCAATGAAATATCTTCACTTTTTCACTTTTTACAGAGAAAAACCATGGATAACTCGAATATCTTCATAGATAGATCAATTTAGCTTGCATGATCGTGTTTTTGGGATCAAAAGACTTCAGAAAAGTGTCCTCCGAACGATTTCGAGAATCCATCATCTTTGGGTTTGAAATTGCTATAATCCAAAGGGCCAGACCTGTCGACTTTGGACGATTTTGAAGTCGAAAAAAAAGTTCCACCAAAATAATTCGTAGGACACTTTTTCCACGTGTTTTGACGTGGAGAACACGAATTAGTCAGGAAAATTGAGCTACGAATGAATCCTCTCGAAATATCTTTATTTCTTCACTTTTCAAAGCGAAAAATCATGGATAACTCGGATATCTTCATAGATAGATCGATTCAGCTTGCAGAATCGTGTTCCTGGGGTCGAAACACTTCACAAAAGTGTCCTTCGAACGATTTCAAGAATCCATCATTTTTGGGTGAGAAATCGCGATCATCCAAAGGGCCAGACCTGTCAAATTCGTACGATTTTGGAGTCGGATAAAAAATTTCACCGAAATAATTTGTAGGACACTTTTTTGACGTGTTTTGACGTGAGGAACACGATTTCATTAGGCAAATCGAGCTACGAATGGATCCTCTTGAAATATCTTCATTTCCTCACTTCTCACAGCGAAAAATCAAGGATAACTCGAATATTTTCATAGATAGATCGATTCAGCTTGCAGAATCGTGTTCCTGGGGTCAAAACACTTCAGAAAAGCTTTCTTCGAACGATTTCGAAAATCCATCATTTTTGGGTTGGAAATCGCGATAATCCAAAAGGCCGGATCCGTCGAATTTGGACGATTTCGGAGTCAAAAAAAAAGTTCTACCGAAATAATTCGTAGAACACTTTCTTCACGTGTTTTGACACGAGGAACAGAAATCTATTGAGCAAATTAGGCTACGAATAAATTCTAATTGAATATCTTCACTTTTTCACTTTTTACAGCGAGAAATCGAGGATAACTCGAATATTCTCATAGATAGATCAATTTAGCTTGCAGAATCGTGTTTCTGGGGTCGAAACACTTCAGAAAAGTATCCTACGAACGATTTCGAAAATCCATTATTTTTGGGTTGGAAATCGCGATACTCCTAAAGGCCAGACCTGTCGATTTTTGACGATTTTGGAGTCAAAAAAAAAGTTCTACCAAAATAATTTGTGGAACACTTTCTTGACGTGATTGGACCTGAGGAACAGAATTCTATTAAGCAAATGAGGCTACGAATGAATTCCGATGAAATATCTTCACTTTTTCACTTTTTACAGAGAAAAACCATGGATAACTCGAATATCTTCATAGATAGATCAATTTAGCTTGCATGATCGTGTTTTTGGGATCAAAAGACTTCAGAAAAGTGTCCTCCGAACGATTTCGAGAATCCATCATCTTCGGGTTTGAAATTGCTATAATCCAAAGGGCCAGACCTGTCGACTTTGGACGATTTTGAAGTCGAAAAAAAAGTTCCACCAAAATAATTCGTAGGACACTTTTTCCACGTGTTTTGACGTAGAGAACACGAATTAGTCAGGAAAATTGAGCTACGAATGAATCCTCTCGAAATATCTGTATTTCTTCACTTTTCAAAGCGAAAAATCATGGATAACTCGGATATCTTCATAGATAGATCGATTCAGCTTGCAAAATCGTGTTCCTGGGGTCGAAACACTTCACAAAAGTGTCCTTCGAACGATTTCAAGAATCCATCATTTTTGGGTGAGAAATCGCGATCATCCAAAGGGCCAGACCTGTCAAATTTGTACGATTTTGGAGTCGGATAAAAAATTTCACCGAAATAATTTGTAGGACACTTTTTTGACGTGTTTTGACGTGAGGAACACGATTTCATTAGGCAAATCGAGCTACGAATGGATCCTCTTGAAATATCTTCATTTCCTCACTTCTCACAGCGAAAAATCAAGGATAACTCGAATATTTTCATAGATAGATCGATTCAGCTTGCAGAATCGTGTTCCTGGGGTCAAAACACTTCAGAAAAGCTTTCTTCGAACGATTTCGAAAATCCATCATTTTTGGGTTGGAAATCGCGATAATCCAAAAGGCCGGATCCGTCGAATTTGGACGATTTCGGAGTCAAAAAAAAAGTTCTACCGAAATAATTCGTAGAACACTTTCTTCACGTGTTTTGACACGAGGAACAGAAATCTATTGAGCGAATTAGGCTACGAATAAATTCTAATGGAATATCTTCACTTTTTCACTTTTTACAGCGAAGAATCATGGATGACTCGAATATCTTCATAGATAGATCGATTCGGCTTGCAGAATCGTGTTCCTGGAGTCAAAACACTTCAGAAAAGTGTCCTACGAACGATTTCGAGAATCCATCAATTTTGGGTGAAAAATCGCGATAATCCAAAGGGCCAGACCTGTCGAATTTGAACGATTTTGAAGTCGAAAAAAAAGTTTTACTAAAATAATTCGTAAGACACTTTTTTTACGTGTTTTGACGTGAGGGACGCGAATCCATTAAGCAATTCGACCTCCGACTGAATCCTCCTGAAATATCTTCATTTTTTCACTTTTTACAGCGAAAAATCGAGGATAACTCAAATATTTTCATAGATAGATCAATTGAGCTTGCAGAATCGTGTTTCTGGGGTCAAAACACTTCACAAAAGTGTTTTCCAAACAATTTCGAGAATCCATCATTTTTGGGTTTGAAATCGCTATAATCCAAAGGGCCAGACCTGTCGAATTTTGACGATTTTGGAGTCAAAAAAAAGTTTTACCGGAATCATTCGTAGAACACTTTCTTTACGTGTTTCGACCCGAGGAACAGGAATCTATTGAGCAAATTAGGCTACGAATGAATTCTAATGAGATATCTTTACTTTTTCACTTTTTACAGCGAAAAATCATGGATAACTCGGATATCTTCATAGATAGATCGATTCAGCTTGCAAAATCGTGTTCCTGGGGTCGAAACACTTCAGAAAAGTGTCCTACGGACGATTTCGAAAATCCATCATTTTTGGGTTGGAAATCGCGATAATCCAAAAGGCCAGACCTGTCGAATTCTGACGATTTTGGAGTCAAAAAAAAAGTTTTACCGAAATAATTCGTAGGACACTTTTTTTGGATGATTTGACGTGAGGGACGCGAATCCATTAAGCAATTTGAGATCCGACTAAATCCTTTTGGAATATCTTCATTTTTTCACTTTTTTCATCGAAAATTCGAGGATAACTCGAATATTTTCATAGATAGATCAATTTAGCTTGCAGAATCGTGTTTCTGGGGTCGAAACACTCCAGAAAAGTGTCCCACGAACAATTTCGAAAATCCATCATTTTTGGGTTGGAAATCGCGATAATCCAAAAGGCCAGACCTGTCGAATTTGGACGATTTTGGAGTCTAAAAAAATGTTCCACCAAAATAATTCGTGTGACACTTTTTCCACGTGTTTTGACGTGGAAAACACGAATTCATCAGGCAAATTGAGCTACGAATGAATCCTCTTGAAATATCTTCATTTCTCCACTTTTTACAGCGAAAAATCATGGATAACTCGAATATCTTCATAGATAGATCGATTTAGCTTGCAGAATCGCGTTCCTGGGGTCAAAACACTTCAGAAAACTGTCCTACGAACGATTTCGAGAATCCATCATTTTTGGGTGAAAAATCGCGATAATCCAAAGGGCCAGACCTGTCAAATTCGAACGATTTTGAAGTCGAACAAAAAGTTCTACCGAAATAATTCGTAGGACACTTTTTCCACGTGTTTTGACGTGGAGAACACGAATTAGTCAGGAAAATTGAGCTACGAATGAATCCTCTCGAAATATCTTTATTTCTTCACTTTTCAAAGCAAAAAATCATGGATAACTCAAATATCTTCATAGATAGATCGATTCAGCTTGCAGAATCGTGTTCCTGGGGTCAAAATACTTCAGAAAAGTGTCCTACGAACGATTTCGAAAATCCAACATTTTTGGGTTGGGAATCGCGATAATCCAAAAGGCTAGACCTGTCGAATTTTGACGATTCTGGAGTCAAAAAAAAAGTTTCACCGAAATAATTCGTAGAACACTTCCTTCACGTGTTTTGACCCGAAGAACAGGAATCTATTGAGCAAATTAAGCTACGAATGAATTCTGATGGAATATCTTCACTTTTTCACTTTTTACAGCGAAAAATCATGGATAACTCGGATATCTTCATAGATAGATCGATTCAGCTTGCAAAATCGTGTTCCTGGGGTCGAAACACTTCACAAAAGTGTCCTTCGAACGATTTCAAGAATCCATCATTTTTGGGTGAGAAATCGCGATCATCCAAAGGGCCAGACCTGTCAAATTTGTACGATTTTGGAGTCGGATAAAAAATTTCACCGAAATAATTTGTAGGACACTTTTTTGACGTGTTTTGACGTGAGGAACACGATTTCATTAGGCAAATCGAGCTACGAATGGATCCTCTTGAAATATCTTCATTTCCTCACTTCTCACAGCGAAAAATCAAGGATAACTCGAATATTTTCATAGATAGATCGATTCAGCTTGCAGAATCGTGTTCCTGGGGTCAAAACACTTCAGAAAAGCTTTTTCCGAACGATTTCGAAAATCCATCATTTTTGGGTTGGAAATCGCGATAGTCCAAAAGGCCGGATCCGTCGAATTTGGACGATTTCGGAGTCAAAAAAAAAGTTCTACCGGAATAATTCGTAGAACACTTTCTTCACGTGTTTTGACACGAGGAACAGAAATCTATTGAGCGAATTAGGCTACGAATAAATTCTAATGGAATATCTTCACTTTTTCACTTTTTACAGCGAAGAATCATGGATGACTCGAATATCTTCATAGATAGATCGATTCGGCTTGCAGAATCGTGTTCCTGGAGTCAAAACACTTCAGAAAAGTGTCCTACGAACGATTTCGAGAATCCATCAATTTTGGGTGAAAAATCGCGATAATCCAAAGGGCCAGACCTGTCGAATTTGAACGATTTTGAAGTCGAGAAAAAAGTTTTACTAAAATAATTCGTAAGACACTTTTTTTACGTGTTTTGACGTGAGGGACGCGAATCCATTAAGCAATTCGACCTCCGACTGAATCCTCCTGAAATATCTTCATTTTTTCACTTTTTACAGCGAAAAATCGAGGATAACTCAAATATTTTCATAGATAGATCAATTGAGCTTGCAGAATCGTGTTTCTGGGGTCAAAACACTTCACAAAAGTGTTTTCCAAACAATTTCGAGAATCCATCATTTTTGGGTTTGAAATCGCTATAATCCAAAGGGCCAGACCTGTCGAATTTTGACGATTTTGGAGTCAAAAAAAAGTTTTACCGGAATCATTCGTAGAACACTTTCTTTACGTGTTTCGACCCGAGGAACAGGAATCTATTGAGCAAATTAGGCTACGAATGAATTCTAATGAGATATCTTTACTTCTTCACTTTTTACAGCGAAAAATCATGGATAACTCGGATATCTTCATAGATAGATCGATTCAGCTTGCAAAATCGTGTTCCTGGGGTCGAAACACTTCAGAAAAGTGTCCTACGGACGATTTCGAAAATCCATCATTTTTGGGTTGGAAATCGCGATAATCCAAAAGGCCAGACCTGTCGAATTCTGACGATTTTGGAGTCAAAAAAAAAGTTTTACCGAAATAATTCGTAGGACACTTTTTTTGGATGATTTGACGTGAGGGACGCGAATCCATTAAGCAATTGGAGATCCGACTAAATCCTTTTCGAATATCTTCATTTTTTCACTTTTTTCATCGAAAATTCGAGGATAACTCGAATATTTTCATAGATAGATCAATTTAGCTTGCAGAATCGTGTTTCTGGGGTCAAAACACTTCACAAAAGTGTTTTCCAAACAATTTCGAGAATCCATCATTTTTGGGTTTGAAATCGCTATAATCCAAAGGGCCAGACCTGTCGAATTTTGACGATTTTGGAGTCAAAAAAAAGTTTTACCGGAATCATTCGTAGAACACTTTCTTTACGTGTTTCGACCCGAGGAACAGGAATCTATTGAGCAAATTAGGCTACGAATGAATTCTAATGAGATATCTTTACTTTTTCACTTTTTACAGCGAAAAATCATGGATAACTCGGATATCTTCATAGATAGATCGATTCAGCTTGCAAAATCGTGTTCCTGGGGTCGAAACACTTCAGAAAAGTGTCCTACGGACGATTTCGAAAATCCATCATTTTTGGGTTGGAAATCGCGATAATCCAAAAGGCCAGACCTGTCGAATTCTGACGATTTTGGAGTCAAAAAAAAAGTTTTACCGAAATAATTCGTAGGACACTTTTTTTGGATGATTTGACGTGAGGGACGCGAATCCATTAAGCAATTTGAGATCCGACTAAATCCTTTTGGAATATCTTCATTTTTTCACTTTTTTCATCGAAAATTCGAGGATAACTCGAATATTTTCATAGATAGATCAATTTAGCTTGCAGAATCGTGTTTCTGGGGTCGAAACACTTCAGAAAAGTGTCCCACGAACAATTTCGAAAATCCATCATTTTTGGGTTGGAAATCGCGATAATCCAAAAGGCCAGACCTGTCGAATTTGGACGATTTTGGAGTCTAAAAAAATGTTCCACCAAAATAATTCGTGTGACACTTTTTCCACGTGTTTTGACGTGGAAAACACGAATTCATCAGGCAAATTGAGCTACGAATGAATCCTCTTGAAATATCTTCATTTCTCCACTTTTTACAGCGAAAAATCATGGATAACTCGAATATCTTCATAGATAGATCGATTTAGCTTGCAGAATCGCGTTCCTGGGGTCAAAACACTTCAGAAAACTGTCCTACGAACGATTTCGAGAATCCATCATTTTTGGGTGAAAAATCGCGATAATCCAAAGGGCCAGACCTGTCAAATTCGAACGATTTTGAAGTCGAACAAAAAGTTCTACCGAAATAATTCGTAGGACACTTTTTCCACGTGTTTTGACGTGGAGAACACGAATTAGTCAGGAAAATTGAGCTACGAATGAATCCTCTCGAAATATCTTTATTTCTTCACTTTTCAAAGCAAAAAATCATGGATAACTCAAATATCTTCATAGATAGATCGATTCAGCTTGCAGAATCGTGTTCCTGGGGTCAAAATACTTCAGAAAAGTGTCCTACGAACGATTTCGAAAATCCAACATTTTTGGGTTGGGAATCGCGATAATCCAAAAGGCTAGACCTGTCGAATTTTGACGATTCTGGAGTCAAAAAAAAAGTTTCACCGAAATAATTCGTAGAACACTTCCTTCACGTGTTTTGACCCGAAGAACAGGAATCTATTGAGCAAATTAAGCTACGAATGAATTCTGATGGAATATCTTCACTTTTTCACTTTTTACAGCGAAAAATCATGGATAACTCGATATCTTCATAGATAGATCGATTCAGCTTGCAAAATCGTGTTCCTGGGGTCGAAACACTTCACAAAAGTGTCCTTCGAACGATTTCAAGAATCCATCATTTTTGGGTGAGAAATCGCGATCATCCAAAGGGCCAGACCTGTCGAATTTGTACGATTTTGGAGTCGGATAAAAAATTTCACCGAAATAATTTGTAGGACACTTTTTTGACGTGTTTTGACGTGAGGAACACGATTTCATTAGGCAAATCGAGCTACGAATGGATCCTCTTGAAATATCTTCATTTCCTCACTTCTCACAGCGAAAAATCAAGGATAACTCGAATATTTTCATAGATAGATCGATTCAGCTTGCAGAATCGTGTTCCTGGGGTCAAAACACTTCAGAAAAGCTTTTTCCGAACGATTTCGAAAATCCATCATTTTGGGTTGGAAATCGCGATAGTCCAAAAGGCCGGATCCGTCGAATTTGGACGATTTCGGAGTCAAAAAAAAAGTCTACCGGAATAATTCGTAGAACACTTTCTTCACGTGTTTTGACACGAGGAACAGAAATCTATTGAGCGAATTAGGCTACGAATAAATTCTAATGGAATATCTTCACTTTTTCACTTTTTACAGCGAAGAATCATGGATGACTCGAATATCTTCATAGATGGATCGATTCGGCTTGCAGAATCGTGTTCCTGGAGTCAAAACACTTCAGAAAAGTGTCCTACGAACGATTTCGAGAATCCATCAATTTTGGGTGAAAAATCGCGATAATCCAAAGGGCCAGACCTGTCGAATTTGAACGATTTTGAAGTCGAGAAAAAAGTTTTACTAAAATAATTCGTAAGACACTTTTTTTACGTGTTTTGACGTGAGGGACGCGAATCCATTAAGCAATTCGACCTCCGACTGAATCCTCCTGAAATATCTTCATTTTTTCACTTTTTACAGCGAAAAATCGAGGATAACTCAAATATTTTCATAGATAGATCAATTGAGCTTGCAGAATCGTGTTTCTGGGGTCAAAACACTTCACAAAAGTGTTTTCCAAACAATTTCGAGAATCCATCATTTTTGGGTTTGAAATCGCTATAATCCAAAGGGCCAGACCTGTCGAATTTTGACGATTTTGGAGTCAAAAAAAAGTTTTACCGGAATCATTCGTAGAACACTTTCTTTACGTGTTTCGACCCGAGGAACAGGAATCTATTGAGCAAATTAGGCTACGAATGAATTCTAATGAGATATCTTTACTTCTTCACTTTTTACAGCGAAAAATCATGGATAACTCGGATATCTTCATAGATAGATCGATTCAGCTTGCAAAATCGTGTTCCTGGGGTCGAAACACTTCAGAAAAGTGTCCTACGGACGATTTCGAAAATCCATCATTTTTGGGTTGGAAATCGCGATAATCCAAAAGGCCAGACCTGTCGAATTCTGACGATTTTGGAGTCAAAAAAAAAGTTTTACCGAAATAATTCGTAGGACACTTTTTTTGGATGATTTGACGTGAGGGACGCGAATCCATTAAGCAATTGGAGATCCGACTAAATCCTTTTCGAATATCTTCATTTTTTCACTTTTTTCATCGAAAATTCGAGGATAACTCGAATATTTTCATAGATAGATCAATTTAGCTTGCAGAATCGTGTTTCTGGGGTCGAAACACTTCAGAAAAGTGTCCCACGAACAATTTCGAAAATCCATCATTTTTTGGTTGGAAATCGCGATAATCCAAAAGGCCAGACCTGTCGAATTTGGACGATTTTGGAGTCTAAAAAAATGTTCCACCAAAATAATTCGTGTGACACTTTTTCCACGTGTTTTGACGTGGAAAACACGAATTCATCAGGCAAATTGAGCTACGAATGAATCCTCTTGAAATATCTTCATTTCTCCACTTTTTACAGCGAAAAATCATGGATAACTCGAATATCTTCATAGATAGATCGATTAGCTTGCAGAATCGCGTTCCTGGGGTCAAAACACTTCAGAAAACTGTCCTACGAACGATTTCGAGAATCCATCATTTTTGGGTGAAAAATCGCGATAATCCAAAGGGCCAGACCTGTCAAATTCGAACGATTTTGAAGTCGAACAAAAAGTTCTACCGAAATAATTCGTAGGACAGTTTTTTTGGATGATTTGACGTGAGGGACGCGAATCCATTAAGCAATTTGGGATCCGACTAAATCCTTTTGGAATATCTTCATTTTTTCACTTTTTTCATCGAAAATTCGAGGATAACTCGACTATTTTCATAGATAGATCAATTCAGCTTGCAGAATCGTGTTTCTGGGGTCAAAACACTTCAGAAAAGTGTCCCTACGAACAATTTCAAAAATCCATCAATTTTGGGTTGGAAATCGCGATATCCAAAAGGCCAGACCTGTCGGATTTTGATGATTTTGGAGTCAAAAAAAAAGTTCCAGCGGAATGATTCGTAGAACACTTTATTCACGTGTTTTGACCGGAGGAACAGGAATCTATTGAGCAAATTAGGCTACGAATGAATTCTAATGGAATATCTTCACTTTTTCACTTTTTACAGCGAACAATCATGGATAACTTGAATATTTTCATAGATCGATCAATTCAGCTTGCAGAATCGTGTTTCTGGGGTCAAAACACTTCAGAAAAGTGTCCTACGAACGATTTCGAGAATCCATCATTTATGGGCCAAAAATCGCGATAATCCAAAGGGCCAGACCTGTCGAATTTGAACGATTTTGAAGTCGAAAAAAAAAGTTTCACTAAAATAATTCGTAAGACACTTTTTTCACGTGTTTTGACGTGAGGGACGCGAATCCATTAGGCAATTTGACCTCCGACTGAATCCTCTTGAAATATCTTCATTTTTTCACTTTTTACAGCGAAAAATCATGGATAACTCGGATATCTTCATAGATAGATCGATTCAGCTTGCAAAATCGTGTTCCTGGGGTCGAAACACTTCAGAAAAGTGTCCTACGGACGATTTCGAGAATCCATCATTTTTGGGTGAAAAATCGCGATAATCCAAAGGGCCAGACCTGTCAAATTCGAACGATTTTGAAGTCGAACAAAAAGTTCTACCGAAATAATTCGTAGGACAGTTTTTTCGGATGATTTGACGTGAGGGACGCGAATCCATTAAGCAATTTGGGATCCGACTAAATCCTTTTGGAATATCTTCATTTTTTCACTTTTTTCATCGAAAATTCGAGGATAACTCGACTATTTTCATAGATAGATCAATTTAGCTTGCAGAATCGTGTTTCTGGGGTCCAAAAACACTTCAGAAAAGTGTCCTACGAACAATTTCACAAATCCATCAATTTTGGGTTGGAAATCGCGATAATCCAAAAGGCCAGACCTGTCGGATTTTGATGATTTTGGAGTCAAAAAAAAGTTCCACCGGAATGATTCGTAGAACACTTTATTCACGTGTTTTGACCGGAGGAACAGGAATCTATTGAGCAAATTAGGCTACGAATGAATTCTAATGGAATATCTTCACTTTTTCACTTTTTACAGCGAACAATCATGGATAACTTGAATATTTTCATAGATCGATCAATTCAGCTTGCAGAATCGTGTTTCTGGGGTCAAAACACTTCAGAAAAGTGTCCTACGAACGATTTCGAGAATCCATCATTTATGGGCCAAAAATCGCGATAATCCAAAGGGCCAGACCTGTCGAATTTGAACGATTTGAAGTCGAAAAAAAAGTTTCACTAAAATAATTCGTAAGACACTTTTTTTACGTGTTTTGACGTGAGGGACGCGAATCCATTAGGCAATTTGACCTCCGACTGAATCCTCTTGAAATATCTTCATTTTTTCACTTTTTACAGCGAGAAATCGAGGATAACTCGAATATTTTCATAGATAGATCAATTTAGCTTGCAGAATCGTGTTTCTGGGGTCGAAACACTTCAGAAAAGTATCCTACGAACGATTTCGAAAATCCATTATTTTTGGGTTGGAAATCGCGATACTCCTAAAGGCCAGACCTGTCGATTTTTGACGATTTTGGAGTCAAAAAAAAAGTTCTACCAAAATAATTTGTGGAACACTTTCTTGACGTGATTGGACCTGAGGAACAGAATTCTATTAAGCAAATGAGGCTACGAATGAATTCCAATGAAAATATCTTCACTTTTCACTTTTTACATCGAAAAATCGAGGATAACTCAAATATTTTTATAGATAGATCAAATTAGCTTGCAGAATCGTGTTTTTGGGGTCGAAACACTTCAGAAAAGTGTCTTTCAAACGATTTCGAAAATCCATCATTTTTGGGTTAGAAATCGCGATAATTTAAAGGGGCAGCCCTGTCAAATTTGTACGATTTTGGAGTCGAAAAAAAAAGTTCCACCGAAATAATTCGTAGGACACTTTTTCCACGTGTTTTGACGTGGAGAACACGAATTAGTCAGGAAAATTGAGCTACGAATGAATCCTCTCGAAATATCTTTATTTCTTCACTTTTCAAAGCAAAAAATCATGGATAACTCAAATATCTTCATAGATAGATCGATTCAGCTTGCAGAATCGTGTTCCTGGGGTCAAAATACTTCAGAAAAGTGTCCTACGAACGATTTCGAAAATCCAACATTTTTGGGTTGGGAATCGCGATAATCCAAAAGGCTAGACCTGTCGAATTTTGACGATTCTGGAGTCAAAAAAAAAGTTTCACCGAAATAATTCGTAGAACACTTCCTTCACGTGTTTTGACCCGAGGAACAGGAATCTATTGAGCAAATTAAGCTACGAATGAATTCTGATGGAATATCTTCACTTTTTCACTTTTTACAGCGAAAAATCATGGATAACTCGGATATCTTCATAGATAGATCGATTCAGCTTGCAAAATCGTGTTCCTGGGGTCGAAACACTTCACAAAAGTGTCCTTCGAACGATTTCAAGAATCCATCATTTTTGGGTGAGAAATCGCGATCATCCAAAGGGCCAGACCTGTCGAATTTGTACGATTTTGGAGTCGGATAAAAAATTTCACCGAAATAATTTGTAGGACACTTTTTTGACGTGTTTTGACGTGAGGAACACGATTTCATTAGGCAAATCGAGCTACGAATGGATCCTCTTGAAATATCTTCATTTCCCCACTTCTCACAGCGAAAAATCAAGGATAACTCGAATATTCTCATAGATAGATCGATTCAGCTTGCAGAATCGTGTTCCTGGGGTCAAAACACTTCAGAAAAGCTTTTTTCGAACGATTTCGAATATCCATCATTTTTGGGTTGGAAATCGCGATAATCCAAAATGCCGGATCCGTCGAATTTGGACGATTTCGGAATCAAAAAAATAGTTCTACCGAAATAATTCGTAGAACACTTTCTTCACGTGTTTTGACACGAGGAACAGAAATCTATTGAGCGAATTAGGCTACGAATAAATTCTAATGGAATATCTTCACTTTTTCACTTTTTACAGCGAAGAATCATGGATGACTCGAATATCTTCATAGATAGATCGATTCGGCTTGCAGAATCGTGTTCCTGGAGTCAAAACACTTCAGAAAAGTGTCCTACGAACGATTTCGAGAATCCATCAATTTTGGGTGAAAAATCGCGATAATCCAAAGGGCCAGACCTGTCGAATTTGAACGATTTTGAAGTCGAAAAAAAAGTTTTACTAAAATAATTCGTAAGACACTTTTTTTACGTGTTTTGACGTGAGGGACGCGAATCCATTAAGCAATTCGACCTCCGACTGAATCCTCTTGAAATATCTTCATTTTTTCACTTTTTACAGCGAAAAGACGAGGATAACTCAAATATTTTCATAGATAGATCAATTGAGCTTGCAGAATCGTGTTTCTGGGGTCAAAACACTTCACAAAAGTGTTTTCCAAACAATTTCGAGAATCCATCATTTTTGGGTTTGAAATCGCTATAATCCAAAGGGCCAGACCTGTCGAATTTTGACGATTTTGGAGTCAAAAAAAAGTTTTACCGGAATCATTCGTAGAACACTTTCTTTACGTGTTTCGACCCGAGGAACAGGAATCTATTGAGCAAATTAGGCTACGAATGAATTCTAATGAGATATCTTTACTTCTTCACTTTTTACAGCGAAAAATCATGGATAACTCGGATATCTTCATAGATAGATCGATTCAGCTTGCAAAATCGTGTTCCTGGGGTCGAAACACTTCAGAAAAGTGTCCTACGGACGATTCGAAAATCCATCATTTTTGGGTTGGAAATCGCGATAATCCAAAAGGCCAGACCTGTCGAATTCTGACGATTTTGGAGTCAAAAAAAAAGTTTTACCGAAATAATTCGTAGGACACTTTTTTTGGATGATTTGACGTGAGGGACGCGAATCCATTAAGCAATTTGAGATCCGACTAAATCCTTTTGGAATATCTTCATTTTTCCACTTTTTTCATCGAAAATTCGAGGATAACTCGAATATTTTCATAGATAGATCAATTTAGCTTGCAGAATCGTGTTTCTGGGGTCGAAACACTTCAGAAAAGTGTCCCACGAACAATTTCGAAAATCCATCATTTTTGGGTTGGAAATCGCGATAATCCAAAAGGCCAGACCTGTCGAATTTGGACGATTTTGGAGTCTAAAAAAATGTTCCACCAAAATAATTCGTGTGACACTTTTTCCACGTGTTTTGACGTGGAAAACACGAATTCATCAGGCAAATTGAGCTACGAATGAATCCTCTTGAAATATCTTCATTTCTCCACTTTTTACAGCGAAAAATCATGGATAACTCGAATATCTTCATAGATAGATCGATTTAGCTTGCAGAATCGCGTTCCTGGGGTCAAAACACTTCAGAAAACTGTCCTACGAACGATTTCGAGAATCCATCATTTTTGGGTGAAAAATCGCGATAATCCAAAGGGCCAGACCTGTCAAATTCGAACGATTTTGAAGTCGAACAAAAAGTTCTACCGAAATAATTCGTAGGACAGTTTTTTTGGATGATTTGACGTGAGGGACGCGAATCCATTAAGCAATTC